>CAUYQU010007043.1:0-65245 GCA_963574635.1 Cheracebus regulus | reverse complement strand
CATTTGCTTGGCAAATCTTCCTTCATCCCTTTATTTTGAGCCTATGTGTGTCTCTGCTTGTGAGATTGGTCTCCTGAATACAGCACACTAATGGGTCTTTACTCTTGATCCAATTTGCCAGTCTGTGTCTTTTAATTGGGGCATTTAGCCCATTTACATTTAAAGTTAATACTGTTATGTGTGAATTTGATCCTGTCATCATGATTCTGTCTGGTTATTTTGTACATGAGGTGATACAGTTTATAGTGTCATTGGTCTTTATATTTTGGTGTGTGTTTGCTGTGGCTGTTACTGTTTTATATATACATATAAATATATAATATATATATATATATATAAAAATATATATTATATATATGTATATATATATATACATACATATGTATAAATAAAACAGTAACAGTCACAGCAAACACATACCAAAATATAAAGACCACTGTATATATGTAGTGCTTCTTGAGGAGCTCTTGCAAGGCAGGCCTGTGACTGTTGAAATCCCCACTCTTTGCTGACTGAGAAATCCACTGTTAATCTGATGGGCTTCCCTTTGTAGGTGACCTGGCCTTTGTCTCTGGCACCCCATGTGACAGGAACAGCTGTGGGGCTGAGCCAGTTCCAGAGACATGGGTTAGAATGGGATATGGGGATGCCTAAGCTGCTAACACATTGCCCTCTATTGAGCTCAGATGGTAAAACTAAAAGAGGTAATACTCCCTCTTGGGCTTTGGGATTGCAGACACCCCTGCCTGCTAAGCACTGCCATGTTCCACTCAGGGCAATACAACTGATCTTGTGGTGGGCCCTGCATGGTGCCTACTCATGCAGCACTCAAAGTCAGCACTTGGAGTGGCTGGCTGGACGCCACACTCAGTAGCTCACATGCTCCCTCCTGTCAGGGCTGAGCATGCAGTCACAGTGGTTGCAGGCTAGAGCACAAGCCAGATGTTGCCTCGGTAGACAGGCTCTCTCTGCTGTGAGCCTAGCAAAGGGACTGAGAAAAATGACCGCCCCCCTCCCCCCCAGGAACATCTTAGTGCAAGAGTATAGCTTTTCTCCCTATAATTTCATCTCCAACCAAACCAGTCATCACTCCTGAATCACAGGCCACCCCAATCCACCACATTACCTTTAAAAACTCTGATCCACAAATGTTTGGTGAGATTAATTTGAGTAATGATAAAACTCTAGTCTCCTGCACAGCTGGCTCTGTGTAAATAACTCTCTATTGCAATTCTGCTGTCTTGATAAATCAGCACTGTCTAGAAAGTGAGTAAGGTGAACCTGTTAGGCAGTTGCAAAGGCTTCTTGGGAAGTATCCATGCCACTTACACAAACAGGAAGTGAACTTCAAATTTAAACTGTCTTGGAAAGAAAAAATAAAATATTATGTAAAATTGATAAAAATGGATAAGTTAAAAGGTGTTTAAGTCTACAACTCTAACATTTTGGGCTTTTTTTTGTTGTTGTTGTTGTTGCTGTTGCCAGGTCAGGTAGCTTCTGATACATCTTTGTTGATTCCTGGTACTTCTTGGTAATTTAAGAGGAGATGCTTTATATAAAGAAAAATAATCTTTTTTCTCCAAATGCATTATTTCTTATGTGAGTTTATTGCCTGGAGGACACATATTCATAACATACAGTATGTGAAATATGAACTATTCCAAAAATAATTTATATTTTTTCCCACTCTATACAAGTATCTTTTCTTTAGAACTCAGCAAACTATATTGTATTATTTTTTAACATCTTCATCTTATTTTACACTGCTCATCATTTCATCTCTAAAGTTGAATCAAAAGCAGTGATTCTTTAAAATATTTACTGCATTTAATTACACCTGAAATATATGAGGATTTTAAAAGGCACCTCCAAAGTGAGGTGCAATTAAACTGACCAAATTATTAACATAAAAATGAATATAAACAGACATTTTATATCTTTATATGCACATTATTTAACACTACCCACTTTACCTTATGACTATACTTAGGCAAAGATCAGTGCCCTTTTTTATGTAGATCAATGCTCCCTTGGTTTTTAAACGTCAGCCTTAAAGAGAATATGTTGAGTCATAATGATATTTACTGTCTTGTTAGTAGTTTTACACATAAAATTCATTTTAGAGTAGTTACATATACAAATTTTGTTTTTATTAACATGTACATTTCTTAGAGCATAATTTTTAACTCTGAATAATCAATAACAGATTAACAGTGGCCTACATGGTATGCATTTCTTATCACAGCAGTTGAAATCAGAATTTTATTATATGTTACTGTTATACTGGGGTTCAGGGTTTCAGGGTGCCCTCAGCTCCCCTGAGAGGATGTTTTCCAGGTTCTTGGTCTCCTGCCTTCTCAAGAATGAGAGAGGGGACCACGGCACAGCCTGCAGTAAATGCCAGACTCAAAAGTGTTGCAGAAAGTGATTTATTTAAAGAGAGAGAGAACCAGGAGGAGAGAGAAAGAAACCGCTAACTCTCACACTGAGAGAGAATCTAGAAAGGTAGAATCCAGGAGAGGAAAACAGCTTCCACACTGAGTGGAAGGAAATAGAGAGATGGAGTTTAGGCAAGGAAAAGCAGCTTCCACCCTGGGTGGAAGGGGACCCCAGAAAGGTAAAATCCAGAAGAGGAAAGAGAGCTCCTGCCATGTGGGAG
This sequence comes from Cheracebus regulus, assembly GCA_963574635.1. Classification (NCBI taxonomy): domain Eukaryota; kingdom Metazoa; phylum Chordata; class Mammalia; order Primates; family Pitheciidae; genus Cheracebus; species Cheracebus regulus. The sequence continues at coordinate 62,586 of CAUYQU010007043.1, read as the reverse complement.
GGGATTCCAGAGAGCTGGAAATCCGGTGTGGGTGAAGGAGCCGGGGAATTTATCCTGGGAGAAATTCCCACCTCCCCAAGTTCCTCTGGCCAATGAAAGGAGTTCCTTAGAGCTTTCACTGGAGTGATTGACCTTTTGTTTCTTCCTGTGCCTACAAAGTTTAAACAGAAACCATTTAATCTCCCGGATGGAGAGAGATGGGCGGGACATGGTGCTGGGAAGTTCTTGCCCTTAAAAGTACGCCCCCTTGTGGACCGTGAAAAGAGAACGCATGCCCTCATTCTCTCTAAATTGATCTCTTTTGTTCTGTGGACATTCACAGTTACTTGAATGTATAAATTAATAACTGAATATGGGTTCTGGTTTTCTCAATGACTGATTCATGAAGTAACTTGGGAACTCCTGGGATATTACATTGAACTAATGAATTTTTCATTAGAGGTCCTTTTATAAACTTTTTATCTCTTGAGTCAATACTTAAGTTTAAATCTAGCATTCACCAAGCAGGCTTACTGTTTCTTCTTATGTTAATGAGAAGGCTAATTGCAAATTTCCCTAGGTAATCTCAATGTCAATTATTCATGAATCACTGACAACAGACATGACATTTCCAAATGACAGCTTTCAATCCTTTTGTTTACAAGTATAAATATATGCAGGTTGATATAAAAGACTTTAAACACTAAAGTTGCCAAAAAGTAAGTTTATCAGGAAAGATAATAACATTTCTGAACCCAGAATACCTTATATGTTGGTTTTGAATTTATGTATGGCTAACAGGGGAAAAAAGGAAACATTATTTCAAGTTTATGTTTAATTACCTTATTGAATTGATGATCCTGAATGAAAAATATTCCATCCTAAAAATACTTCATCTAATTGATACATGGCTTTTCTTCGGAGTAACAAATAAGGTTATAAGATTAAATTACAATAAAAATTAATACAAGAACATTACTTGAAATTTGCCTTTATGATACCTTCTAGTTTTTTCTCTAAATAGTTGATTCTTCTATACTTAGTGAGTTGTAAATGCTTCTATTTGTGGCATCTGCTTATACTCATGTTGTTACATTTATATCATGGTATGTATGTCATTTTGAAAGATAAATTTTTCTGTAGCAATAATTATTTTCCATGGTAGTTCCAAATACTTCCATTGCTCTGTGACAATTTTATGTTTGCCACTCACTGTCTCTGAGGTTTCTTGGGTTTTCTAGTATATTCTTAATAGTTTTATGATCTAGCATCTTCTAGAATTAAAAATAAAATTTGTATTCTACAGTTTTGCACTTTTTTGGCTCAGGTTCTTTTTTCTTTCTTAAAATATAATTAGACCAGGAGGCAGAGTTTTTCTGGTCCCCATTTCAAACATTTAGATCATCCTAAGAATATAGGTCCATCGACTCGAACTTCCAACCCAGAATATTTTTTTTTTTTTGAGGCAGAGTCTCGCTCTGTTGCCAGGCTCCAGGCAGGAGTGCAGTGATGCGATCTCGGCTCACTGCAAACTCCCCCTCCTGTGATCAAGCAATTCTCCTGCCTCAGCTTCCTGAGTAGCTGGGACTACAGGCGCACATCACCACATCCAGCTAATTTTTGTATTTTTAGTAAAGAAGGGGTTTCACCATGTTGGCCAGAATGGTCTCGATCTCTTGACCTTGTGATCCGCCTGCCTCAGCCTCCCAAAGTGCTGGGATTACAGACGTCAGCCACCACGCCTGGCCAGAATATTTTTTAAAACATTATATTTAACCTGCATTTCTATGGCATAGTATGTGTGTATATGTGTGTGTGTGTTTATATGTGTGTATAGGCATGTATGTATGTACAGGGTTCCTCCCAAATTTTTAGCATGTCGATTATAAATTCAAATAATATTAAAAAGTTATTTCAATGACCTTTATAACAAGGAACTATGTTAAGGAAAATTGCCTGTGTTTCAAGGGCAAGAATTTCCCAATGCCATACCTCCATCCATGCCTCCATCTGGAGTACCAGAGGGGTTTGAAATGCAAAGTTCTTTGTCCAACTTTCCCAAATAGGGGCTAGGTAGAAATTCCAGGTGAACTCCTTTTTCAGAAAGCCCGCCAAAAGCCCTGGGAGGAGGGGCTCTGTTGTGGGCTCAAGCAACCAATCTGGGATCAGAGTCGAAGATCAATCACTCCAGAAGTTTGAAAGAACTCCTCTTATTGGATAAGAACATGAATGGGGCAAGAATAACTTCAAAATTAAAACCCCACAGTCCCTTACCTGTGCGGTATTCCCTCTCTGGGATCCCCTCCCACAACAAAGTGAGAGATGTCTTTCCCTCTCTGTGCAGATATCCCCGTCGGATTCCCCTTCCATGGCATGGAAGCTGTCTCTCTTTCTCTCTCTCTGTCTAGTAAATCACTTTCTGCTAAACTCTTTGGGTCCTATATTTACTTGAACGGTATGCTCACTGTGCCGCCAGGGTCCCTCTCCCTATTCTCGGGGCAAAGAGAGGTCAAGAACCTCGGACATCAAATCAGGGAGGGAGCTAAGCCCCATCTCATCCCGTGACCTGGTTACAATAAGGACAACTGAGTAAAAAGAGTGTTTCAAAGTACAAAATTACAACAAATTTAACTTAAAGTTCTCAGTTGTCTTGATTTGAGATTCTATGTTGAGGCAACACTTGATTCCATAATATAGAACAAGTGTTCTGACCAGTTAAGGAAAGCAGGTTAGCTTTATAGACAGAAGCAGGACAGAAGTATGCAGAAACAAAGAGCAAAAAGCAGACTGGTCATTTCATAGTTACTCTCCTTGCAAAGCAGGGCAAGAGGACAATAGAATACTAACTGATTGGCTAACATCACGCCTTCATTATCATGCAAATTGACACTGGCCTGTTGATAAAATTAGTCTGTTACCTCTCTCTCCTGATTTCTCAAAAGGCTCAGTTTCAGTTTGATGACATGGAACTTCAGCATGAGCGATTCTTTTGATTTTTACTTTGGTCTGTTGGGACCTAGTGCAGAAGCTTAGTCCAATGCAATGGCCTCCAGTTGTTTTTATTTAATTGTTTGTTACCATGATTAGAAAAAAATACTTTTTCAAGGTATAAAAATGTTTAACTGCATACTTTTTTAATGAAATAAAAGGTGAAAGAATATTTTTGGTAAAGGCTAAATAAAATATTAAAGGTCTACCCTGGACCAGGCGTGCTGCAACCAGCTTCTGCCTTGGGCAGAGGCATCTGGATGAGAGGAATGCTGTTATGCCCCCAAATTCAGAGATACTAGCTCTCCCACTGTTCACTGGAGGTTTAGTACATTCCAGGTTCCTGTCCCACAACCAAGAAAAATGAGGTTACACAGACACTGGAGAGTGAGCGAGGCAGGGAAAAATTTTGTTGAGTGACAGAAAGAAATCCCTCAGCAGAGAAGGGACCCAAAAGTGGGTTGCCCTCTGGGTAAGAGGGTGCCAAAAGCAGGTAGTCCAACATGTGGCTGAGTCCAGGGTTTTTATGGATGCAAAATAGAGGACTGTGTGCTGAGCGGTTCGTGAGCAGGCCGGGAAGAAGCACCATTTGATTGTCTAAAAGGAAACAGTGAAGTTTTCACTCTGGTTAGTCATGAACTTCATCCAGAACTGGTAGCTGGGTTTTCAAGTTTCAGGATGTTTTTGGCCAGAAGGTTGGGTTTTACTGAGGACCTGCGCTTATCTGCCTAGGAATTTGTCTGTCTCCTTCTATTTTCAAAATGTCAAATCTTATGTCCTCTAAACACTGTATTTAGCCATATTTCCATCAAGTGTTTGCTTAACCCTGCGTTTTCCTGACCTACAGCTTTTGTTTTCTGCTATTTATGGTCTTCTAGCTTTTCCCATTATGATTTATTAGTGAAACTTTTTTTGGACCTCTATTATTATACTTTTAATGCCATTGCCATTTTTACATATACAAAATTAATGTTTTAGGTATTTTATATAACGATTTTTTTTAGAGGAAGAGAGTTGCAGTTTCTAACTTACCATTCAAAAAGAATAGCAAAAATATATAGCCAAATGCCTACCATATTCAAGGTTAGAATCATTCTATATTTAAATTAATACTTTATATACTTTGATGGTTACATATGACTTTGTCTTTCTAATGATATAATGAGACTTTGAGAGTTTAAAGAATTTTCTCAAAGTCCCATAGCTAAAAACTGTATGAGCATGTGTTCAAATCATGACCACCCTAAAAACAATGAATTTGTGTTCACTTTCTTGCTCTCCTGCTAGATAAACTGAATAAAGCTTTCTTAAATAGTAACCCATGCCTAAAATGCATGTCTGAGTCTCAAAAACAGCATAGCAAATTAATCAAATCCACTGTTTAGCCAACTTAATTTACTCAATTGAGCATTTCAACATAATGCTTTTTATTCCAACTATACCAAACTACTTTGCAATTTCTAATTCATCCCTACGTTTCATGCTTCTGAGGTTTTCTATAAAAAACTCATGTAGAAAGACCCTTTGTCCTTCTTATGTCTAATACAACTTATCATAAACTTTCTGGCATGTCACTAAAAACAAATCTACCCTCCTATAATATGTATGTACATTTTCATTATCTACCTAAATCATACTGCCTAGTGTCATGGAGTTGACTATGTATATTTTTTCTGAATCTTGCTTTTAGAGAGAAAGGTCCTTATCTTGATTGACTTTGCAGCTAGACTGGATAATATTTCCTACACTGGAGCCTTCAGTAAGTTTGTGTTGAATGAATACATGCATTGTGCTGCTGTTCTTCATTACTCATTTCTATTTGTAGCCATGTTTACAAGTTATGACAGTCTATGCCACTTTCCTTGTTACCCCGTGTATTTAACAATGGCTTATATTTGTCAACCGCATGATAAATCACCTGGCTATACTAATGCTACAGCATTAATCTGGCATTTGTCTGGTTCTCTGCCTCTTGTCTCAATGGTGCGCTTTCACTCTTTCCAACTGTTTATTAATAATCCTCAAAGCTTTGGGGAATTTAACCTTTGGCATATAACCACAGTTTTAATTACTTCGCTCTTTATATTAATGGTCTTCCAAGGAGTGTTCAATGACCACAGAGCTACAAGGTCAGGCACTCTTCAGTTTGTATACTCTAATGGGATTTATGAAACACATTGGTCACCCAGACCAGAAATCAAAATGACCATCATGGTTACTACAGCACCTATGACGGTAAAATGTTAAAACAAAAGAGATTAAAGTCAAAAGTTAAAAGATACTTTTTAATCCTATTCTTACTCCCCTCAGAAACTAGAGCATATGCATATATATACATAGAAACCCACTCTCTTACCTGTATTACATTTTGAATAAGAAGTACTGCAAGTGAGTGATGTGTGTTTGTGTATGTGTGTACATATTTGCGGTTTTTTTTTTGGCCATAGTTGTTGTTTTTGTTTAAGGCCAAAAAGAAATGTACATGTACTCTGAAGGAAAGTAATGGACTCATTCTGACTGCCACATCTCTTATTTCTCTGAAATGTGATTTTCCTTGATTCAGTCTTCTCTGTTACAAGCAGGGTATGAAGTGTTATTTATCAAAATGATCTTAGATTTCCAGCATCCAGAACTGTGTGAAATAAATTTCTGTTTTTCATAAATTACCAAATCTGTGCTATTTTGTTATGGCAGCACAAGTGGACTAAAATAGTACCTAATTCAATCATTGAATTGCTGGATTTCTGGAGTGATAGTTTTGAATCAACAGATAAAAAAGGAATCTGTAGTGCAAAAACAATGATGTTTGCATAAACTCTTAATAAATATTTATTCAAAGAGCATGGTAAATAATATTCCTCATCTTTAGGGGTTTTTAATAACTCTCACAAGGAGTTCTAAAAAAAAGTTAATGGCAGTACTAATGCATTAATAAAACAAGAAACTTCAATGTTTATTACTTTTAAAAAAGAGTATTTTTATATCATGTCACTCTAGAATGGAATGTGATATAGTTTGGCTGTGTCCTCACCAAAATCTCGACTTGAATTATATCTCTCAGAATTCCCACAAGTTGTGTGAGGGACCCAATGAAAGGTAATTGAATCATGGGGGCAGGTCTTTCTTGTCCTATTTTTGTGATAGTGAAAAAATATTATAAGATCTTATGGATTTATTAGGGTTTTCTGCCTTTGCTTCTTTCTCATTCTCTCTTGCTGCCACCGTGTAAGAAGAGCTTTTGGATTCCTGCCATGATTCCGAGGTCTCCCCAGCTATGTGGATCTGTAAGTCCAATTAAAGCTCTTTTTTCCCTCACTCTCAAGTATGTCCTAATCAGTACTGTGAAACTGGACCAATACAGAATGTGTCCTAAAATCATACGTATTGGACAAAGGAAAGTTTAGTTTCATATTATTTCTTAAACTTAGTATTGCTTCAAATTGATTAATATTAATTTTTAATCTATTGTCAGTGGATGGCATATATAAAATATACATGATTTTTCTCTAAGTCATTGTAGAAGATATTGTTTCTTTGAACTGAGGGAGGCTGAAGTAGATAAATTTTTTTCTTCAAATTCAACTTTTCTTTAGTCCTACAGATTTAAGTAGCTCTGCTGTGGTGACATTAGGAAGTTGATGAGGTTCCCAGTTTTACACCCTTATTTCAAACAATGGGGCCTTCTTTTATCATTGTTATAGATTGGACTACCACAGCCATTTTCACTGAAGAAAGTAGTTAAAATGAAGTTTAAATCCCACTAAAATGGATTGCTTTCATGTTTTTTAACTCCACTAGTTTATGATCTGTGACCATATGATTCAGTTGGTTTGTGGAAACCAAATCCAACTCTATTTTTACCAGATGCACAATATCCAGAGATAGAAATATCTTGCTGCAGCTTTCAAAATAGACTAAACAGGAAAATATATCTAAAATAAAATAACATGCAATTTAAATTTATAACCAAATAAAAACAAATTTGCATAAAGGTAAAGAAATTGTACATTTAAAAGTTTGCTTCTGAGAATCAGTTTAAGTTGTCATAAGTTAAATTGTGTGCAACATTATATACGTTATCCATGTATTGTGTCTTTTAGTTTCCTCCATACTCTTGGATCATGTTATTTTGTGAGAGCTGTGGTATTATAACATACAGAACCAAGACATAGTCTAATGATCATATTTACAATTTGTATATTTCAGTTAAATCATTCAACTTAAGTCCTTTATTTCATTAACTGTAGGAAAAAAAGGAAGAAATAGTTTTCTTGCTTATATTGTTTTAGTATTATGAGGATTACTTGAGGGAATAGTACTGGGGATGTGCAAACGCACAGACCGTGGACCATCATTAATGTTATACCAAAACTACATTAAATAAGTGATGTGATCTGAAGACCGGCTGTATTTCATCAGATAATTAATAATTGCTACTTTCCCCACAAATGAGTTATATTCTTGCTGTTATAATTACTTTTGTTTTAAATATGGTCTATTAGCTTACATTATAAATTCCAAGATACATTTTTTTTTAAGATACAGCTTTAGTTCACTGTTCAACAATGACAACAACAAATATTTCTTGATTACTTGCCAATGGTTAAAATAAAGTAATACAATTTCCTTGGTATTGTTACATTAGTTAAACTCTGATTTCCTTTTCTCAAAAATTTCATTATTGGAATTGGGGAATGGTAATGTATTCTGTTATTTATCAAAATCTTTTTGTGGCACCTATTGAGTTAACTTTAACCTAACAACATTTAAAATATAATGTGAATAAAGTCATTCTTTTAAAAACCATTTATTAAGTCTAGTCTGTAAAAGCATTAGACTCAGAATCTCAATTTAAGATGGATCAAATTAAATTTCTATAAACAAATAGATCAGAGATAGAGAAAGAAGTAGAGACATAAAATCATGTTATATAGATGTTTGTGGATAAAATATCTACAGGAATACTAAGTAAAATACTCTATATTTTCCCCTGTGATTCTTGTTGAAAATAGTAGGCATAAGAAAGTCAGAACATTTGTGTGAGGAATCACGGATATTTAATTCTGTAGCTAAATTGTTCAGTCAAAGCAGGGATTTGTGAGGGAGTCAACAATTGTGTGCATATATATTTATGTGTTTAGGTGTGACATGATCCTTCTTAAAAATAGTAAATTAGTTTTTAGATGAGTAAATAGACTGGGAAGTAATTACTGATAATGTGAACCATCTAGAAGCTTAATTTTTAGGGATGAGTTTCATAATAGTTTGACAAGTTAGTCACACTTAACCATGGTAATGATAATTAATGCAGAGCCAGAGAGGCAATGGCTCAGGACACATTATAAATTTAATATCCAGATATCCTTGATTTGAGGGTTTAGGATGAAGATTTGGTATAGGGTGGAGTTTAGCCTCCCATGTACTTGAGTCTGTTACTCTGAAGATTGCATTGATGTAGAACGAAAGATTTAAGCAGATTTACATTTAAAATTTGTAACTAAAAATCCATTTGCACTGAATAAATATTATATATTCTTTGGTCTTATTCACCAAATTGGAAAAGTGCAGTTAGAAAGAGAAGAGTTTAAAGATTAATATAAATTTGTAAAAATAGCATCTAAAAAGCCTTTTCTTTTTACGAGCAGGCCTTATACATACCAAGTAAGAATTAAGTTATGGTTCATAACATGTCTGCTTCATGATTATAATTTTTAGAGTGCTGAAAGGCTATTCGAAGTAGTTAAGGATAAACAATTATCTGGAATGTATTATATGCCAGATATTGAACTAAGCACTTTATGTATTATTCTAATTCATTTACACAGTAACTCAGAGATATGTACATTTAATACCCAGAGTGTTGAAAATATAAAAATTGAATTAGAGAAGGTTATTATCTCACCAATACCGCAATGATTTTGGCAATGAGACTCTCTTCTTGAAGTTCCAGTCTTCAGATATAAATACAAATTGCAGATGTAATATTAAAACCATAATAGTTTGTTTATGGGAAGATGTTAAGCACAGCCAAAAAGTCTTTCGCAGACCTTCCACTAAGAGGTGGGATCTATTTCTTTACTCCTTGAGTCTGGCTTATCATAAGTTGGTTTGACTAATAATGAGACAAAAGTGATGGGTGAATTTTCGTCTAGGTTTCAAAAATATTTGCCACTATGCTTTATGTCCACTCGCAGCACTGCTCTATCTCCGCTTTGTTGTGAAGAAGCCCAGAAAGAAAAGATCTCAGAGGAAGAGAAAGCCAGTCACTTAAATTAGTCCAAATAAGGTTTACCCCCAACCTAACCACCAGCTGCATACAATCAAATAAAGACCTCCAGGTGAAAGCAGCAGAGAAACCACTCCACCAACCTTTAGAATCATGAGAGATAATACATCTTTATTAGAGTCCAAAGTTTGTTGTGGTTTGTAAGCAGCTATTGATAACTGAAACAACCACATTTAAAAGAGAGATTTTAATAAAATAGCAATGAAAGCTATATGTATTTTTAAAAGAAACAAGCTTGCATTTTGTAATTTATCTTTGTTTTACATATATATGCATTTTTTTCATTTTTGAGAAGTAACTACTTCTCAAAGGTGATCGAAGGAGTTTGTAATGCAGATGAGGTATTTTATTTCATCTTCAATTTCATAGCAACCCAGTGTATGGGATTATTAAATAGTAAATACCAGCAATTTGTAATTTTGCTTCTAGAAGATTAAGCATGTGGGAGTTTGAAAAACGATAGACTAAAATATATGTATATGTGTACACATGTATTTAAATGCTATTTGATGAAACAAATGGGAACTGTTTGCAACAAACTATTATCACAATTCGAGGGAAATGTAGAAAAATGTTCTACATGTAAAAATTTTAAGTGTTTGAGTACTATAGTCTTCTAATCTTTTTAAAGTTATGCTTAAAAAACTAGTTCTGATAAAATATTTTAGAGAATCTCTATTTGAGATTATGCTAAATTCCAAATATCTTTAGTGGGAGTTATATAAAAATAGTAATTTACCCATGAAGTTTGAAAAGCAAAAAATATATAATAAAAATAATTTATTTATAGGGGAGTGAGATAAAGAGACTACTAGAAAATCAGAAGTCATCATTTATTGCATAATTACAGACTGCATTATGTTTTATTCACTGTTTACTTACATGGCATGAGTTAGAAAAATGTTAAATAATTAAAATCATAAAAATGAGTTAAAACGCATTTCATAGCCAAAAGTAATTATTTAGAGTACTTATAAAAACATAGTATTTACTAACAGATTAAAATATCACCTGTGTGTCTTTTTAGGTATCAAATGTGATTAGCATACATTGTAAAACAATCACTTGCCAGATCTCCAAAAATAAAGCTGTTTCAGAAATGTTGAAATTTGTGTTTCTTCAATGAATTGATTAAAATGTAGAACAATGCTTTAATTACTCAGGTTATTAAAATGATGCCTATTATTGTGTTTTGAAATTAACATACGAAAAGAATTTCTTAGTAATAACAAACATTTAAAATATATTTACTTAAGTGATACTAATGAGCTAACATCTAATGTAATTGCTGTAATCTTACTAAGCAATAAATCTGTTATGTAATCTCTTTTAAAGATGAGCTATTTTAATATGGTAAATTATTTCCTTTATATTTATATTACTGTCAATTTATATGTGTGTGTGTATACATATACATACACATTATATATATATATACACACACTATATATACACACACACTTAAATCACTTATATTAGAAAAAATATACAAATTATCTTTTTCTCTATATATGCACATCCATAAATTGCCTTTTCTAGGGGTAGGAGATGTCACATTTAAAATGTAAAAGTACATTATGATTCAGGGTTATTTGAGTAAGTTGTAGGAAGTTAAACAATGGTACATAAAATTCAAACTATTTAGCTAGCCATTTTTCAAGTTAAGTTGTTGGTAAATCATCCGACATTTTTGTACTAGTTTATTTATTTTACTTTGACTGCTTTTATTTTTCTGACTAAGCCAGAGCAGCAACATTTCATAGAGTATAACACCAATTCTTCTAAATACTAGAACTCTCAACAATTGGAGAACAAATCTATTTTAAATACTTAACTGAAACACACATGAAGTAGTATTGACCTAGTTTTTAGTACAAGATAACTGAACTATGGAATATATCAATTGTTCGGTTCTTAACATGAAATGGGAGAAGGATTCTCAAGTAGGAGTAAAAGAAGTAATTATAGATCAGAAAAGGAGAAGAAGGACTAATGTTGGTAGTGTGAAAAAGGGGGGTTTAATGTTAAATCTATTAATATTTGTAAAGCCTTTCAAATATGCCTGGTACATATGAAGCAACAAGATACCAGGCATATTTGAAGGGCTTTATATATATTTGTTAAATAAATTAATAATAGAAGAATGAATAGAATTATTGTGAAGTAAAATAAGAAAGCTATTCTTGCTGTTAGGTATAGTGTAGATTAAACAAAAATGAAAAGTTAGCATAGAAACTATTGTATAATATACTTGTGAGGTAATATAGAACATATTCAATCAAATAACTCTTATTATACAAATTTAACTTAAAGATTAGGTATAATTGTTTAGAACCTAACAATTACTCTAACACAGTGATTTCACTTTAAACTTGTTAAGACAATTCTATATAAATGTTGGTTTGAGTAAAGAATATATTTTGGTAATGTTAAACATAATTCACAAGGTTGTGGTGGTGTTAATAGCTGTAGAAATCAGAAGACGGGACAACCTGCTTATTGAAGGTAAACCAAATTATAATGCACCAGCTGAAAAAACTCATGCAAACTATTACGATTGTACTGATGCTTGAAAACTTTGTTTTATGATTTTGAATCACATAGCAGGAAGCACAGATGGAGGCAATGATAACATGAACATTTCCACTTGAAATAGATTAAATTCAATAATCATATTGGATTTCTAATGTATACAAGCACACTCTCTATAACCGGTAGAGGCAGCCTGCTTGCCTCTTAGTGATAAATGTTCTGATTTTGTGTATCATTGCATCTCATTTCAAATGTTGGCAGGATGTAATAATTTCATAATAAATGAAAACATATTTAAGCACATAGTTGGATGCAAACAGCAATTGGTAATCTTCCATATTTATTTCATTTCATTCCATTTATAGTTGCACTTGTAATCAAGAAGAGAGTAAACTAATGATGCTTGGGCAGATATACCGGCATAACCTCAGAAATATTGGAAACATCTAATCAAATGAGAATTTTGTTCAAATGTTAGTGTTTCAAGCAAAACATTATTTTTATATTTAAAATATTTTTATTTGGTAAATTAGAGCAAAATCTATTGAAAATATTAAGTCAAAAGTGAATTTAACCAAAACATAAATCTGAAGTAAATTGTATTATGAATAACTTTCAGCCTCACTACTCTTTTAAATATGCTTCTAGCTCCGTATAACAAACGCAGTAATATGGAGGATAGAAAACCATTCGTTTTTCTAAGATACAAACTTATTATGGAAATAGAATGTCATAAAACAAGGTGCTTAAGTCAGTATAAATTATGAATCCTAAATATTGACCTAAATTGCAGTTCTTATGTTTTGTTAGGGGCTGTGTTCTGTCTTCCTGAAATGCATTGCTTCTACCGCTTTTGTACATGGAAGCAATTTGAGTAAAAACACATTGTGCCTAATTGACCAGCTAATTATATGAAAATGGCTGTCAGTCAAGCAGTAGTAATTGGCTATTTTCAAAATAAACAATGGTTTAGTGAATTTGACTTTCTCCCACTACAGTTTCTGTGTATACAAATCCATAATTGCTATTCTTGATATATATTCAAAATGCAATCCTTATATGCAATGAATATTAAAATAAGTGCTCACTTTGCATTTTACTGAATTATAGTCAATGAATAGTAAAATGCTTTACAAATACAATATTTTAGCTCAAAATAAATATTTTTAAAGATAGATCCATTTTGTGCCAAATACTTGATATTGTCAATTTTCTAAGATTTTGCTCCTGTAAATAGAGGGTCTTTCTCTTTCTACACCTGGCATTAAATCACTCATATGTAATTCTAAAATGCAAGGACTTCGAACTCCCTGCAAAATAGCACAAGGTTTTTCATGACCTACTCTTGTCTATTCTTCTGGATCATATCTTATCAGTCTTTTATATGTACCAAAGATAGTGATTTAATCATTAAGTGGATTCTTATATATTAATAATAAAATACCAATTTTACTTTTTTAAATGCATAATATTATCTTTTGCCTTAATATTTTGGATATGCATGCCCTCTGTCTAAAATGTCTCCCTCTGATGCAGCTATTGAAACACCCTTTTTAAATTGTATGATAGTGGTGAATTCCTACAGCAATAGAGGCCATAGTGTTGCTGTGATGGTTGATACTGAGTGTCAACTTGATTTGATTAAGGATACAAAATATTGATCCTGTGTGTGTCTGTGAGGGCGTTGCCAAAGGAGATTAACATTTCAGTCACTGGGCTGGGAAAGGCAGACAAATCCTTAATATGGGTGGGCACAATCTAATCTAATCAGCCAACAACATGGCTAGAACATTAGCAGGCAGGAAAATGTGGAAATAGAGACTGGCCTAGCCTCCCAGGCTACATCTCTCTCCCTTCCTGGATGATTTCTGCCTTCAAACATCGGACTCCAAGTTCTTTGCTTTTGGAACTCAAACTGACTCTCTTTGCTCTTCAGCCAGCAGATCTGTGGTACCTTGTGATCGTGTGAGTTAATACTTAATAAACTCTCCTTTGTGTATGTGTGTGTGTATGTATGCATATATATATATATATATATATATATATATATATATATATATACATACACATATGTTCAATTAGTTCTGTCCTTGTAGAGATCCCTGCCTAATACGGTAGCAAATAACCGCCACCAGACACAAGAGGGGCATAGTTACCAACATAGAAAGCAACCTTAGAAAGTCATAAAAATGGTTTGAAACAAATTGATTTCTGGTAGTAACCAATGTATTTTAGAAGTGTAATAGATCAGCAAACTTCTGAAGCATTATTTGATTTGTTTATGAGAAAAAATAGTATTTACCTATTGTGAATAGAAGTCTGACATACCATAATTTCAAATACAGTACCAAGTTTATCAAATATGATTAGTATAAACAAGGTCAGCATTGAGCAGCATCTGATGCCACAGATAAGTTTCATAATAAAGTTAATTCATGAGCCAGTTAAATTCACTAGTAAGTTAGTAATTTCATAGCCAGCCCCTGCCACAGTTTTCCCTCTTCCTAAATCCATATTTTTAACAATAACTTTCTTAAAACTCATTGACGAATGAAGAAAAAGCACAGTCCTAGTTTCTTGGTAGATTTAAATCTTGTGCTTGCATGAGCTGAATGTGAATGATGTGGCATTACAGCATTGCCTAGGGTGGACTGGAAACACTTTAGGGAAAATAAATCTAGCTAGTAGACAGATATCTGCAAAATTTACTTAGTGGTTCCCTTTGCCCAAAAGAAAGATGGCAAGAGCTATAGCTGACTCAGAAAGTAGCTAAAGGCTTTGAGGGAAGTTCAGAGGAAAAATAAACTTGTGTAATTGTTAATAAAGAGATCTGGGAATGGTATGTGTAGACATTCCTAAAAATGAGATACAAGAGTGCAAATATTTGTGAATATGTGAATATTCATGGTTGCAACAAGGACAGACACTGAATAGGAGGCTGCTGTTAATTCGGTGGCAAGACAACCCATTCCCTAAACTTATTCAATAAGCCTTAGAAGCAATGGGGTCAAGGGCTAGGTGTGATGGCACACATCTGTAGTCCCAGCTACTCAGGAAAAGAGAAAAAATAAATAAAAAGAACCAATGAGAGCAAGCTGAAGTTAGTACATGACACAACCAAGGGCTTTTCCTTTCTTACCAAACAGCAAAGATTAACACTAACCTGGTGTTGTGGCTGCTTTTCTTGTGAACAAGCTAGCCACCTGGTGGCAGATTGATTATAGTGCATATTTTTAATCATGGAAGGGGTAGCAGTTGGCCCCAATTGGAATACATGGTTAATTTTAATCTGGATTTTCATTTCCTGACTGATATCCTTCTGCCAGCAATAACATCTGTGGTTTAGAGAGCACCTTATTTACCTCCTAGAATATTATTTAGATTCACCACTGATCAATTAGTTTAATTTACAGAGTAAAGAAATGTAATGGTGCTTATCTTTATGAAATGTATTGGTGTTACCATACGCCTACCACCCTGAAGCAGTTGACTTCATATGGCATTGGAACAGCTATAGAAGACAACTACGAAGCTAACCCTGCCTGAGAAAACACCGTGTGTAGTTTGTGTGCTGTTTTTAAAAATATGTTATATGTCTATATATCTATATATATATACACACACACTTAAATGTGTGTATATATATACACATAACGTATCTTTATAAATATATATATACATATAATGTACCTTTATATATAAATGTATATACATATCTTTATATAGAGATATATAAACATATACACATTTATATATATAGAAAGAGGGAGAGAGAGGGAGAAATCGTTATCTACTTATTATCTATACATTTAGCCATAGGTCTACAAAATAAGAGGTAGAAGATGCAGTGATTTTTCTCATTATTACTTGTAATAATCCACTAAAAAAAGTTGGCTTAGGAATCTTATTTCTCAAAGGAGGAAATATTTCATCAGAGGACAAAACAGTTTTTCATTAAGCTAGCAACAGAAACTGCCCCCTGGCCACTTTGGGCTACACATTCCACTGAATGTCAGATAATGAGGTTGCTCTATTGTCTTGATGATTGAACCTAATTGTCAAGCAGTAATTAGGTTACCACTGTGTAATAGAAGCAAGAGTTCGTAGGTAGGAAATTCAGAGGGATTCTCTGAGTTGCTTCTTATCATTCCCATGGCCAGTAGTTAAAGATATTGAAAAGCTACAACACTGAAAATAGTCAGAGCCACTAATAGCATAAGCATTTCAGGAATAAAAAAATGCATTTATCAGATAAGTTAAAGATGTTTTAGCAAATTAGGGGCTGGCTTAAGACCAGGGGAAATCAGAAGTAGGAATACAAGACAGAGATAATACCAATTTCCAATAAGGGCGTGAAAATAAAGTTGAGAACTTCTGTAGTTATGCACACATTGATTGCTTTGATATGTACATATTGGTTGATATATTAGTTATACATGTAATGTTTGTACATATTAGTAATATGCTGTACATATTAAATATACTTTATATACAGATATATTTTAGTAGTATATTAAGTACAAATATTACTAGTATTGTCAAATTACTACATACATATATTATTTCATTACTAATACATATAAATGTATTAATAATAATTTATAAATTTGCTTAAATGAATATTAATACTTCCCAGGACACTTATAAAAGTTTATAACAGGTAATTGGTGGGAGGCCAGGATTATACTTTTGTTCTGAATAACAAATGATAACAGTAAACGTCAAATTTATATATCACAATTTAAATGTTATTCTGTATAATACAAAAACAAGTAGTCACACAAAATCGCAAATTATATAGATATTTTAGCCTTGTGTTTTTCAAAAATAATTATTAACCGTAAATGTAAATATTTCATTTCCTTTTAAATTTTGTTTTATGCATTAATAATGATCAGATGGGAAATAAACAGAAAATCATAGTATCCTGTTTAGCACTTTCATCTATAAGATATAGTGAACCACTTCAGATATTAGAAGCTGGGCATTACGAAACTCTTAAAAGGAGGGAAGAATGTATATTCCTAAGTCTGTTAATAAGAATGACAGAGAGACAGTTTTTAGATATCTGGATCCAATCAGATGAAAATAATTCTACTGGGACATTAAGTTTATTAAGAAAGGGATGATTCTGTCCCTTTACCTTTTGTGAACATTCTATCAATCTTGCTTTTTATTTTTTTCCCTTTTTGTGTTTCCAGTCAATGTATTTATTTTTTTATTATTTTTACTTTGGTTTGGTTCAAATCTACTATTTCTACTAAGATCATGGGTTTGGGATTCTACTTAAATATTGGTGTCAATATTATCTTAAAAACATATTTCATGATTTAATGTGTATTTAGAAATAAATGCTTATTAAAGCACTAATATAAAATTACAGATGTATTTGGAGTGAAGAAAATCAGTGGCTAGAAAATAGCAATTAGCTTGAAATAATAATTTGAATACCATGGGTTAGATTCCTTAATTTTTAAGATTAATTTGAATTTCTCTTACTAATGCCTTTGAAATTCATTTCCTAACATAATCACCTGTGTTCTCTGCTTTAAAAAATTTGTTTGATTATCATTTATCTTATGTTGCTGGGTTCTGGGGTGCAGGGGAGGCTGAGCTCCCCTGGGAGGATATTTTTCCAGGCTCTTGGTCCCTCACTCACCCAAGAGTGGGAGAGGGGACCACGCTGGGTGTGGTGCGCTGGCAAGTAAATATCAGACCCTAGAGAGTTTTTGCATAAAGTGATTTATTTAGGCATAGAAAGATAAAAAAGAGAAAGAAAAAGATGAGAGACAGAGAACTTCCCCAAGACTGTGGAAGGGATCCTAATCTGGAATCTGAAGAGGTGTGGAAGAAGGGGACCTTTAACCTGGAACGAATTCCCTCCTCCTCCAAGGCCCCTGCCCTATAAAAAGAGTTCCTTCAAACTTCTGCTGGAGTGATTGACCTTTGATTCTTTCCCATGCCTGCAAAAACTTAAACAAAGATCTCTAATCCATGGATGGACAGGCAGGGAGAGGCATGGCAGTGGGAAGTTCTTGCACTTGAAACTACCCCCCCTTGTGGACCCGGGTAGAGAAAACATTCTCTTATTCTGATGAGTACTTGTACTCTATTTTCTTTGCCAAAGTGGTTGAACAAGTGACCTAACTCAATACTTTTAATGCATGACCATTCAATTTCAGAAGCTGAACTCCGCGTACATTTATTTAGTACTTTACATGTAATTAGCACAGATATTGTACCAAAATGTGCATATGAAAACGTAATCTTTCTGCTAGAGGAGATACTTGAAGTAATGATGAGATTACCTAAGGAAAAGGATGTAGAATAAGAAAAGGAGCTGATCTGCAGCAGAATTCTGTGAGATACTAAAGAGCGTATAAGCATATACATCTATTGCCATTTTAGGAAGTAATAGTGTACATATCAGCGTTCCTTCTGTCAGAATGAGCTAAGATAAAAAGAATCACCAGATATTTGAATTGACATTTCACAATACAGTGCTCCCTGAAGAAAAACTTGTTTCCTTAAAAATGAAAGGGAGGTCAGTTGTGGTGCCTCACACCTGTAATCCCAGCACTTTGGGAGGCTAAGGCAGACAGATCATCTGAGCTCAGGAGTTCTAGACCAGCCTGGCCAACATGGTGAAACCCTGTCTCTACTAAAAATGCAAATATATATACATATACATATACATATATATATATGTGTGTGTGTGTGTGTGTGTGTGTGTGTGTATATATATAATGTCAGGCATATGTGGTGGCATATGTCTGCAATCCCAGCTACTCAGGAGGCTGAGGCAGGAGAACTGCTTGAACCTGGAAGGTGAATGTAGCAGTGAGCTGAGATCATGTCTCTGCTCTCCAGCCTGAGTGACAGACGCTCTGTTTCAAAAAAAAAAAAAAAAAAAAAAAAGGGAACTTTGAATGTCAATTAATGAATACCCCGGAATCTAAAGTACAATAAAAAATAAAAATAAATAAATAAATTCCAGCCAAGATCTTGGGGGAGGGGGTGCAGGTGGGGGGAAGAAAAACCCAAACTTAGAGTAACTAAATAATTTTCTGAATCTCAAAGTTTAAAAGTAAACCAACATTATACATAGATAACCATAGAGGGAAGATAAATAAAATATGTAAGAACTTTTTCCTACAATGAAGATAGAATCAGAATTCCATCACTAATTTTCTTCTACAACACTAATTATAAGTAGATAGGAACACAAATTCCACTATCCAGGGAAAAAGAATTGTGACTCAAAATACATACAATTAAGTGGGGATAGATGATCTGTTTAGCATCTGTTTATTATGTTAATAAATAACTACATAAAATTTCAGAAAACACTCTTTAAGATAAATATGTTGTGCAAAACATGTATTTTTAAAAATGTTTCAAGACTTCAAATACCAGTCATGATACAATATCTTCTATGGAATTAGGCATCTCTCAAAAAAATTCAGAAAAACTCACATAGCAAAGAATTGATGTAGATATTCTTATGCTGGGAAATAACTATTTTGGGCACCTGATAGTTTAATCCTTACTTAGAAACTCTTCTTTTTTCTCTCTCTCTTTATTTTTCTTTTTTATATTTTCTTTTCTTTTCTTTTTTTAAATTATACTTTAAGTTCTAGAACACATGTGAAGAATGTGCAGGTTTGTTACATAGCTATACATGTGCCATGGTGGTTGGCTGCACCCTTCAATCCATCACCTACATTAGGTATTTTTCATAATGCTATCCCTCCTCTACCCCTCCAGCCTCCGACAGGCCTCTGTTTGTGAAGTTCCCCTCCCTGTGTTCACGTGTTCTCATTGTTTAACCCCCACTTATAAGTGAGAACATGTGGTGTTTGGTTTCCTGTTCCTGTGTTAGTTTTCTGAGAATGATAGTTTTCAGCTTCATCCATATCCCTGCCAATGACATGAACTCATCCTATTTTTATGGCAGCATAGCATCCATGGTGTATATGTACCAATCGCTAATGGGCATTTTGGTTGGTTCCAAGTCTTTGCTATTGTGAATATTGCTGCAATAAACATAAGTGTGTGTGTGTGTGTCTTTATAATCCTTGGGGTATACACTCAGTAATGGAATTGCTGGGACAAATGATATTTCTGGTTCCAGATCCTTGAGAAGTCACCACACTGTCTTCCACAATGGTTGAACTAATTTACACTCCTACCAACAGTGTAAAAGTGTTTCAATTTCTCCATATTCTCTCCAGCATCTGTTGTTTCCTGACTTTTTAATGATTGCCATTCTAACTGGTGTGATGGTGTTGTTAAAAGTGGCTAGCCATATGCAGAAAACTAAAACTGGACCCCTTCCTTATCTTATACAAAAATTAACTCAAGATGTATTAAATACTTAAATGTAAGACCTAAAACCATAAAAACCCTAGAAGAAAACCTAGGCAGTATCATTTGGGGCATAGGCATGGGCAAAGACTTTATGACTAAAATACCAAAAGCAAAGGCAACTAAAGTCAACATTGACAAATGGGATCTAATTAAACTAAAAAGCTTCTGCACAACAAAAGAAACTACTATTAGTGTGAACAGGGATCCTACAGAATGGGAGAAAATTTTTCCAATCTATCCAAATAACAAAGGCCTAATACCCCAAATCTACAAGGAACTTAAAGAAATTTACAAGAAAAAACAACCTCATCAAAAAGTGGGTGAAGGATATGAATAGACATTTTTCAAAAGAAGACATTTATGTTGCCAGCAAACATGAAAAAAAAGAAACCTCATCATCACTGGTGTTCAGAGAAATGCAAATCAAAACCACAATAGGAAATTCTTCTTTAAATGTTGAAGAAACTGAGACTTAGAGAATATTAAAATCTACAGATGTGTTTTCTAATGTGGCCAACTAATATACATTCTTTTCGAGTACATACAAAACATGTTCAAAAATGAACTATGTGGTGAGCCAATAAAAAATGTTTAAACAGATACCAAATCATTAAAATGATAAAGAATATTATTCTCTTACCTCAGTAAAATTTAGTTAGAAGCAATACAGGACATACTAGAAAATATGTAAAAGATTGAAGATTCACATAACAATGTCAAAATACCCCATAACTCAGGAACAAATCTCAATGAAATTTAAAATACCTAGAAATAAATAATAGTATACAATAATAATAATAATGTGGCATATTACATATAATGTGACATATATGGAATCCATAAACTACAAGTCTTGAAGAAATATTTTGAACTTTAAAAGCATAAACTAAAAACTAGATACCCTAGTATGTAGGATAGTATGATTAACTTTATACTTCCTGTAACCGGGTTTTTTCTTGGATGCTGGTGATTGTTGTGGGTTCTTGGCTTCCAACCTCTTAAGGAATAAATGATGGGGCCACTGAAGGTGGACCATATGCTCGTAAAAGTAAATATCAGACCCAAAATGTGTTTCAGAAAGGTGATTTTATTTAGGTAGAGAAAAGAGAAGGAAAGGAGAAGAGGAAGGCTTCCACAAAGAGTGTGGGAGTGGATTTCAGAGAGGAAAATCCCGGAGGGAGCTCCCACCATGTGGGAGGGGATTCCAGAGAATTGGAAATCTGGCCCAGGTGTGGGAGCACGGACTTTTATACTGGGAGAAACCCCCACCTTCTCCAAGACCCTGGGCCAATGAAAGGAGTTCCTTAGAACTTCCGCTGGAGTGATTGACTTTTAGTTTCTTCCCTCACTCTGGAAATTCAAACATAAACTGTTGAATCTCCTGGAGGGAGAGAGATGGGATGCGGGCCTGGCACCAGGAAATTCTTGCCCTTAAAGCTATGCCCGTCATGGGCCCAGAAAGAGAACACATTCCCTCATTCCCACATCTAGTTGTACCCTCAGAAGAATACTTCAATTGATCTGCTTTCTAACCAACAAAGGGGAGAAATATAACTCATCTAGTTTTCATTAGGAAATTTATAGAGTATATTCTGTAGCATTAGCCAAGGTACTTAAACTTTGACAAAGTAACTGTGAACATTCACAATACATATAACCAAGATAAATAAAAATATGTATTGCAGCAACCTTGTCACTTTTATTAATTTCATAAAGTAACAGCAAAATTAGAAACCATGTAGTAAACACCTCAAGTTAACTCAGAGAGGTAGATCTTCACTCTCACATATGTTGCAAACCTTTCTCCCTAAAGAAATATTAAGAGGTGTTGACTTTTTTCAGGAGTATAATAATCTCCCTTATAGCCTCTCAGATGTAGAATTATCAACAGTTAATTGAAATTTCTAATTATTTATATTTATCTTATGCTCACCATATATGTCTCAATTTGTTTTAAACATTCTACTTGGAACAAATCAACTTACATAAATTTTACATATCAGACAAAAGTACCTAGAATTTTACATATCAGAAATAAGAAACTATTCCTGAAAATCTTTCGATTTTGTGATTTTTCTCATGATTTCTTCTACAGAAACAGGCACAATATTTGGAGAATACACAACTGTTGAACACTGTTAATGAAATATATTTGAGAATGAAGAAAATTCAGAATATATTAGCAGTATTTCAAAACAATTAACTGGAAAAACAACCAAAGCACGTCCATTATGTAATTACCTCAGACATTCAGAACTGATCTATATTGAGAACTGACATCAGATCCCTGGTAATGAAATGAAGACAGAGAAAGAGGTATGGATTGATAAAGCCTCATCATATTACAGTGCAATTTTGTTTAATAATGGGGTCTGTCACTAACCCTCATTAAACATTTAAATCATTGGGTAAGTGTTGAATAGTCTTTCCTGCCTCAATGACGGGCCTATGGAGGAAATTACGTTAGTTTATCTTACAATTGGGAAGGGAAAAATCTTCCAAAATGTCATTTGGGATGCCATACACAGTGAGATGGGTAGATAGTATCCTTGAATAGAACAAAGGCAACTAAATGTTGCCAAGTCTTTAGTACCTGAAGCAGTTCTTGATGCGGGATAAACATGGTCACTAAATAAAAACAGCAAAAAACACAAGGCACATGAAGATCCTGGAGCACACTTGCTGACATTGGCTACACATGCCTCTTCCTCACAATTGGATATTTTTATTCGCCTCCCTAAAATTGTCTTAAAAAAATGATTACAAATAATTTGAAAAATAAAAAAATAGTTTGAAAAATGTCACTTGAATTTAGGCTAAACACTAATTTTGTCCAAAAAGCATGTTGGACAAATTTCATGAATATCAAATTGTTCACTGGTATTTATGATTTATTAAATCTTAAACTATGGGATTTTGCATTGGAAATGATTTACCAAGATTCTCCAGCTTGTAGTGAATGTCCATATGTCTTTCTTATTATCAGCTCAATTAGATACTGCTGAAAATTAGCCACTGTTCGGGCTTGATTACTTGTACATGGCCTCCACTGTCAATAATGAGTTTGGGAATACAGTTCAGATTCTGATAATAGATTCTCCTTTAGCAAACTATGCCTGTCTGTGTTGTTTAAAGTTGACAGCTGAAAAGACTTACATAATAGCACATCAGATTCATCTGGGTTATAATCCAAGAAATATAAATTAATAATGGAATTCACAGAGTAGAAACTAAAATATCAAGAAAAAAATAGTTCAGAAAGGCCTAATATTTTCTTCTTAAACATTCATTACCATTAACTATTCCTCTTTGCATTAAAAATAATTCAATAGAATGCCAATGTGAGGTTTTCAATATTTTATTACTCTTTCCTTTTCTCTGATTTCTTCTCCCTTTGAAGATAAAAGAGGTATTTTAATTAGGATGCAATGGGAATAAATTCAGAATTAGCATATGTTGGTGTTCAATAAATGCAGTTTTAATTATAACCTTTTCCTGTTTATTTCAGTTTCAGAAAAGAAGCACATCAGAGACAAATATTTCTTAACATGTTATATTTAATGATATACTGCCTGAAACTTCATTTTGATGTTGGTATATGCATTTTCTAATTCTAAAAGCCTAGTTATCTTTTTAGATGAAAAAAAAAGTCCAAAGAATATATAGATGTTGCCTCATTGCTTTATACAGATTAGGGAGCATGTTTCCTTACCTGAGAATTTATAGAGCTACTCTAAAAAATATCCTGTTTCATCAAAAAGTCCTGGAATCTGTCAGTCAATGTCCTAAGTGCACTCTATTGTAGAGAAAACCAGAGACAGCAAAGGGATCTATAGATCTCAAACTACAATTGACTCTGTTTACCTAATGACTTATACATTTTTTCTGCAGGTTATCTGAGTGTTAAGATGTAGAAAATCCTTTTCTTAGGCAACACATAAAATGAGTTCAAGCATTTCTAGAAATTTTATAATAAATCGTGGAAGAATTGTCTTAATAATTTGGAAAGAATATGCAGAAGCATATTTGTCTATTAAGGTATATATTTTTTATTATGTCAAATTAGCATTTCAGATCAATTACCTTTAGGTATTTATATACAGAAAAGCATACAATACTTTGGGAGGCTGAGGCAGGTGTATTGCTTGAGGCTAGGAGTTTTAGACCAGCTGAAGCAACATAGTGAGACCTCATCTCTACAAAAATTAAAAATAAAAATAAAAAATAGCTGGACGTAGTAACATGCACCTGTAGTCTCAATTACTTGGGAGGCTGAGGAGAGAGGATCACTTGAGCCCAGGAATTCGAGGCTGCAGTAAGCTCTAATCACCATGGCACTCTGTGCTGAGCAACAGTGTAAGACCCTGTCTCTAAAAATTTAATTAACTAATAAGAAAACTATTCTAATTATATATATTGTCTCAATTTCAAAATACATGCAAACATCTAAATTTTCTGTTTCATTTCCTACTTAATTTCAATTATCCTACCTTGGGCTCCAAATATCTTTATGATGGTCATCTTGGATTTTGCTGCTGATCAAAGAAATGCAGGCCATTTAAACAATATTAGTACACAGTTATAATAAGATATGGCAAATTAAATTGAATGAAGTTTTAGTCTCAACTAGTTACATTATGTTAAAACTATAGGACCAATTTTACTTTATGTAGACCTACTGTAGAAAATAATTAAATTTTAAATATATGAAGTCATAAAATTCAGTATCTTACTATATGATTGAACTAACTTGCCAATGATTTGGGTTTCTAACTGTGTTCATGCCTTGGATGATTGGGTTTGGGGATATATTTGGCATAGAGATAATATCATTAGATATGGTTTCCAGATTTCCCGGTTTGATAATGGATCAAGAAGGTGACTAAAATATCATCATTTGCAAATGAAATTGGAAGAAAAGGAAATAAATGCAGTATTAATAAAAGAATAAAAAACATATAACGAAGTTAAGAAAAAAAGTTTAGTAGATATAAATAACCAATTAAATGGAGTCTTGTCAAAGATTCTTAAGATATTATATATTCTTTAAGAGCTACAGAAATTGATACTTTATGTAAGTTTAACTGAACTACACATGTTCCAGCTTTTACCCAGCTAAAATTAATGTCTATCTATTGAACTATCCCAAACCTTATTTATCATGATGACTGTATGTTAAAAAATATGTAAATACATTTTTTGATGGCAGGTAGAAAGGAACATATAGAATATATCTTTATACATAAGCCATTACATTGCTTCACAGAGAGTTGAATATGATCAGTTTTGTGAAAATGTAAGTTTACTGCATTGTGGGAGATATTTACCTTTCTAAACCAGTTTCTTCTTTATTACATGGTAACACCAGCAAAAAGCAATCTGATATTTACACAGAAAAACAAAAGTAGAAGAGATAGTGAAAGTGAGTCTGACCTAAACTAGAAAAAGGCAATTGTACCTGACTCTTTAAACATTTATGAACTTCCATTAGCCAGTGCTATGTAAATACCAAGACAAGAATAAGGCCCATTATAACATTCTTCAATAATTTGATGACTTATTTGATATATTGGCTAATTCCTTTTTGTTAAGAATCATGTTCACTAAAAGAGTCCTGTTCTAAACATATTTATTCATTATATACAACACAAATCAATTCTGCTTCTCTTGTGTTTTGTCCAAATGAAGATGAGTGTCATTTCAATGATAATCATTGGATCAAAATCAAATATGGAAAGTAAATCAGAATATGTTCTAAGTTAGCCCTGGATCCAGTCTTGTTCAATCATTTAGATCATTGGATTCTATAATAAAATAGCAGAACATATTAAATAAGCTGATACGTGATAATGACTGGAAGGAATAAATAACACCTGAGGAAGAAAGTTAAAAAATAGCCTTGATAATTAAACAATTAGGTAACTTATTTACAAATGTTGAGAAAGACAGAGAGAGAGAGAGAGAGAGAGAGAGAGAGAGAAACTATTTTAATTTTCTTTTATTAATTTGAATGTTTCATGACAGTAAGAATTAACTAAGTTAATTAGAAGCAAATAACTGATAAGAAGAAACTAACTTGGGGATTTATCAGTAGTGCCATAGTCACAATTATTATCCTTTTATTAGCAATGGATTTTATATGGATAATTAGATATTAAATATGAGCCCTATAGCTCAAATATATTTGACCTCTCCATGGTTTATTCCTAGGAGTTTGGAGAGACCATCATAGTATTTATCACATTGCATTGTGAACATTTATTTCTACCGTTCATCAGCAGGTCATAGAAGTTTACACAGTGCTCAAGGAAAGGATTGGTTTCTATACATTCAATCATAGGATAGAAGCTCTCATTGTGGAAAAGTTTTAAAGAAATGGAATGGAAATGGAAATTAGTTTCTGTCATTTCTCTCTGACTTAGTTTGCCATCATCTTTCTCTGCCTTTCTAATAACATAGAATGCCTGAAACATGACAGAAAACAGCAACTGATTACTGTGACAAAAAACCATAATGCAGAATATGGGGAGAAATGGCGAGTGGCAGTAATCGTTGTTATTTACCCAGCACACTCCCCTTCTAGGAGGTTAGATAAGCATTGTCATTATGTAACATTAAGACTGGTTGTTTCCTCTTAAAAATAAGTAGCTAAAATAAGGACATGGTGGTTTCTTATTTTGAAACCTCAGAAAGTACTACATTATATTGTAAAAGTGATGTGTGAATTGTGAACTGTTTCTCTTACAAGGCAGAAAAAAGGCAAAATATTACAGTAATATTGACTTTATCCTACCACAAAACCATATGAAATCTGCTGTAAATGTTTTACTGTATACTATGTTTACCATACTGGCCTTTTGCAGATCACTGTATTTGATAGTGTTCTTGATGTTAAAAATTACTAAACTAATTTAAGGAAAGATCCATTGCTAATAAAATACAATCTCAATAATTTTATATGCTACTTCTTATGTAAGACATTTGTATTTTTTATGCAAGACATTTGTATTTTGTCACTGGTAAACATTCAAAAGCTTTTAATTAATGATCATTTTTTTCTTAATGAGGTCAGAATATTGCTTATTTTTTGAAAGAGAAACAATCACAACATTAGAAAACATGCTATTTTTCCAAGTTTACTAGGCTAGTTTTCTAACAAAGTTGTTGTCATTCCAACATGCAATACTTTCTAGCAAAGTTGATCTTGCCTTTCAAAATTCATCTCAATTGGTTGCCAATTAGTTTATTTTTTCACATCAGATACTACCTATTACCTACTTTCTCAGACTTTCCTAGAAAACTTGAATTGGCCTGAATCAGATAGACTAAAAAATAAAATATTTTCTCTAAGTGTCAACATTTTTAAATCTGACATATAGTCCTAAGAAAATTCCTTAACATGCTTATTTCTTTAACTACTAAGGGAACCTAGGCTATGTGAGATAACACATATATACTGAAGTACCAAAGGTTCAACACCATAAAATCTTATTCCTCAATCAGATTATAGCCTGGTGAGTCTACTGGGCTGCTTTCCTCCAATTATAGACCAAGATTGCTTCCACCTTGGTTTTACACTACGTGGTCTATGTGGCCTTCAAAGCCTCAGGAATAAGAGGAATTGATTAAAGTGTTATGCCAGATATTTCAAGGGCAAGAGCTGAAAGTCACTGACATGGCTTTCTCCACCTTCTATTGGCTATAAGTCAACGAAATCGCCTCTGACCTAACTACAAAGGGGAATTGAAAATAAAACCTTTCTGTGTACAAACACAAGAAACAGAAATATCTTATTAGAGATAGGATGTTGATGCTGGTCTGTCTATGAAGAAGCAAACATCTGACTAGTAGAGAGCAACTGACTTCTTAAAGTCTGGATAGGCAATATGATTTTTAGAATAACCTTAGAAAATCATAAGTAGAATTAGGGCAAAGAATGGTCAAGGTACGTAATTTGTTCAAGCCCTTTGAATGCTGTTAATTCAAAAAATAAATAATAGTGCATCAAAAGGACATGAACTGATATTAATTGATTAAATACTGAAAAAGAAGAAATTTGCTATAATTTCTTCCCCAGCCAGTGTTTTGAAAATAAGCACACAGTTTTTTTAATCATATATTAAGATGTCTATCTATAAATGCATACATTTGAACAATGTATCTTTATCTTTTTACTTATAAAACTTTGCAGTCCTGCAGAAGTATCATAAACTCTTTTTATTCCTGTCTTCCAAAATGTAAAAATCATTCTTATAACATATAGTAAGTAGCACTAAACAGAATACAGAGAATAGGTCTTGCTCTATAGTTGAAGTTGGCGCAAATAGTTGCATAAAGAGTATAATAAATGTTCTTTTCATGATCTAATATATATAAATATCTGCATTAAATTATTTTAAAAAGTAGAAAAAAGTTATAAAAATGTTTTGCAATCTATGTTATCTCTAGGCACTCAATTGCAAATACTATCAGTTTACAAATTGAAGGGCCAAGCCAAAGAATGGAAGAAAATATTTGTAAACTATGCATCCGACAAAGGGATTCATAACCAGAATATATAAGGAGCTCAAACAACTCCAAAGGAAAAAAATCTAACAATCCAATTAAAAATGGGCAGAAGATCTGCATAGACATTTTTCAAAAGAAGGCATACACATGAAAAGCACATACATGAAAAGGTACTCAACACCACTGATTATCAGAAAATGCAAATCAAAACTTCAGTGAGATATTATCTCACCCCAATTAAAATCACTTTATCTAAAGATGGGCAATAATGAATGCTGGTGAGGATGTGGAGAAAAGGGAACCCTTGTACGTTATTGGCGAGGATATAAATTAGTATAGCCACCCTGGAGAACAATATGGAGGAAACTAAAAACAGACTACCAGATTACCCATGAGTCTCACTGCTAGATAGACATACCCCTCAGAAAAAGAAATCAGTATATCAAAGAGATATCAGCACTCCCATGTTATAAATCAGCACGATTCATAATAACCAAGATTTGGAAGCAACATAAATGTCCATCCAAAGATGAATGGATAAAGAAAATATGGGATATATATACACAAAAAATACTATTCGGTTTTAAAAAAGACCCTGATGTTTGAAGCAGCATGGATGGAACTAGAGAACACTACGTTAAGTAAAAAAAAAAGTCAGAAGCCAGGAATGAAAAGACAAATTATGCATGCTTTTAGTTATGTGTAGGAGCTAAAAGTCAAATCAGTTGAACTCATGGAACAGAGAGTAGAATGATGGCTGCCAGAAGCTGGGGACGGTAGTGAGATGGAGAAGTGGGGATAGTTAATTGATTAAAAAATATAGTTTCATAAAGTAAATAATATCTACTATTTGGTAGCACAACAGGCTGATTCCAGTCAATTAAAATTTACTGTACATTTAAAAATAACTAACAGTATAACTGGAATGTTTGTAACACAAAGAAATAGTACATGCTTGAGATGATAGATACCCCCATTTATCCTGATGTGATTATTATGTATTGTTTGCCTGTATCAAAACAATTTGTTTACCTTATAAATATATACACCTACTATGCACCCATAACATTTAAAATATATTTTTAATTGTTAATATTGACATTTAGAAATATTATGTATTTTGTAATCCATAATTTTCAGAAACAATGTTAGCATTTACTATAATGAAATAGCAGAAACAAATTTTAGTAAATCTCAGTCTAAGACCGTGTTATAGTGCTATAAACATTTAACAATTTTAACTTGCATAAAAGCATCCCAAACTCATATCATTTTACAGTAAATGACTTTAAGAAAAATTTTTCAAAGGGTAAAGGTAATGTTTTACATAGAAAACATTACAATTATCCTCATTAAAATGTTTTTAAAAGGTAAGCTATAAAGTAACATTGTAGATTAAACTGCACATTTATCAACTTCAGAGAGATATAGGAAAAAATAAAGATGTACAATGTATAAAATAACTATTTTTTTCCAAAATTATTTAATATCAGTTATTCATTGTTAATAACAAAACAAGAAAGTTTTGAGATAGAAAAAGGAAGTGATAGACAGGAGCCATACTTACTGTGCTGAATGGCCTTAGCTCCATCACCATTTCCTTTTAATGCTGAAAACTTGATTTTCCAAAATTTATATGGGTATCTTCTTCCAACTTAGATTTTTCCAAGGACAGGAATGTGTGGGAGATTTAAAAAGCAAAGACAAATAGATATCATTTTTCTTTGCAAGTACTTTCACCAGAGGAACTGACAAATAAGAGATTCAAAGAGTTTTCCAAAGAGTCTTTGATGAACCACATTTTTCATCACTATAGAATGATATAGTTTCTGGAAGATTCTTACGGAATTCTGAACATTTCAGCAACTTCCAGGCCAGCTTTGGCAACCACTTTTTTTCAGTATGTCGGTTTGAGATCTTCAGAGGATCAAAAATTCTAATACTGGTGGCAACTCCTTTGACTATTAATGGCAGCTTCTTTTTCCTCCACTATACTTGTTTCACAAGAACATTTAAGTTTAACATAGATATAGGCAGTTAAATCTAAATTAATATTTTAAAGCCAGAATATTTAGAGTAGAAGTGGTATTTAGAAGATTCATCCGCCCAGTTTCTGAAAGCACAAGTAGGTGGCATTAAAGCAATGGTTCACACCTATTTTTGCTTTATTACAGCCTCTCCCTCAACATGTAGTTAGGACTTCATGGGAAGTTTCCTACAATCTGGCAACTGAGGAAGAAATGACTTGGGCATATTTTATATGATGACCTGGAACTACCTGAAAATGGATAGCAGCCGAATTATGATTTTACATGGATATCATCTGTTGTCAATTTGACACCACAAGAGCTCCCTTCTAAATTTCTTACTATGTTTATAAATGCCAGCTTTACATTTATAGTTCTCATTTATAGTCTAGCATTTGCCAATTATAGAACTCTGTGCAATGTTGAGAAGGCAAAAGTGAAGCCAAAGCCCTTATATTCCACAGGCAGTTGCTACTAGATGTGTAGGCAGATTTGAAATTTTCTGTGATTTCACTTCAATCTGAATACCACCTACTTTACCACTGCAGACTGAGAATGATGCTAGAAGCCTTTCCAACAACCCACAAAATTTAGCAGCTTTGAAAAACAGGAACTAATAAATACTATCAAGGTTTTATGTTGCACTCAGATTCATTTACCTTCAATCCCATAGGTTTATTTTTTTTTTCCTCAAAGTGGTTTAATCCACTAATATGTATTAAATTTTAATAGAAGGATACATAGAGAAACTTTAGTTTTTCATACTATAAGCTGATCTAGTAATGGAATTCAGATAAGTCATCTTTGGGAAGTAATAATTAAGCTGATATTAGATGTTTAAGTAGGTGATATATCATCCAACAAAATATATAACTTTACTTGTAGTTTCAGTTATATAAAATCCTACAAGTGAAATAATTAAACATTTTATTTTCTTTATCTTTAATGTTTAACTATTTTACAATTATTTTGTGTGACAGTCTATAAACACAGTATTTACAGAAAAAAGCACCAGAAAATAAAAACATGGAGAAATTAGCCTTTTAATCATTCTGCACATTTGCTTCTAAGATACATAAAACTTTGATTGTATGTATACAAATTTTGTGGAAAATTATTTTTCTGTATATATGACTGTTGTATAATTTCTTATTCATTTAATATATCCCTATAACATTAAAATGTTGATCATTTGCTAAAGGTTTCAAATTTTTTTTCTTTCTTTAAATAATGCATTTTCTAGGAACTGTGTTGCTGCTCTAGAGGACCAGTAATACAGCACACAGAAGCCAATACAGCTCAGAAAGCTCTCCCTCCAGGGAAAGAGAAGAGTGAATCATGCATCCAGTGTTCTGGCTATTCAAGATTGTTGCCTGAGGGACTGATTTCTCTCTAGTCTGACCCAGAGTAATTATAAAACATGGCATAGTCTAGTTGCCTGGGGGCCTCTGTGAACAAAAAACAGAGCTGGGAGGCAGACTGTTGCTTCATAAAATCTACGATGCAGAAGACAGATAACAGAGGGAGTAAGAGATTATAAGCTTCTGAAAAAAACAAAAAGAAACTGGAACATTCCTATAAGTAGAAAGCTACATAAACAAGTCTAGTGACGACACACCACAAAAATAAATAAATAAATAAATAAATAGATAAATATAAAAAACTTGAGAAGTCACATGAATCTCTAGCCAGGGTGACTGATAAAAGTCTTTCCCTGGACAAAGTAAGTTGGTTAAGACTGGACAAATTGGCTCTTTTTTCCCCCCCCAAATGCATGAATAACTTACAAAGTTGTAAGTAACATCAGGAAACAAGGAAAATTGAATTTAAAAAAAAATAAATTCCTTGAAATTCACTCTATAAAAAGAGAGGTTTATGAATTACCTGATAAAAAATTTAAAATAATTATTATAAGACATGCAAATACAGGTCATTTGAAATTGTTTCATCAAAAGAGTAAAAAGAAAAAAAGTATGAAAATAATGCAAAAGGCCTAAAATATTAGTGGAATGACATAAAACAGAACAATATATACATTATTAGAGTCTAACTAGGTAAAGAGAAAGTGAAAGGGATATAAAGCTTATTTCAAGAAATAGTGACTGGAAACTTTCCAAATCTGTGGGATGGAATGGATATCTCAATTAAAGAAGTTTTAGTAACTTCAAACAGGGTAAACTCAAAGAGCATATGAAGACACATTATAATCAAATGGTCAAAACTCAAAGACAAAGAAAATTTTGAAGCAAGGAGAGAAAAGCCACCAGCATACAAGGGAGCCATCATAAAACTATAAGTGAATTTCTCAGCAAAATCTTGCAGGACAGAGGAATTAGAGTAATATAGTCAATGTACTAAAAGAAAAAAAAACACTGGCAACCAAGAATACAGTGTTTATCAATAATTTTTCTTAAAAAGGAAAAAAAAAAGGATTAAAATGCTCCAGGATAAATAGGAGCTTACAGAGTTGATTATCATGACAATTGTCATAGAAGAAATGCTAAAGGATGTCCTTTAATTTAAAACAAAATTAAGCCAAACAGCAACACAAAAGCATATGGAAGTATAGAGCTTACTGATAAGAAAATATATAGACAAGTAGAGAATATAGTGATCCTGGAATGGTGGTGTATAAATCACTTTTAATTCTGGTATAAAAGTCAAAGTACAAAAGTATAGATAACTACAAGCATAAATTATGTTCATGGAAACAATATAAAGATGTAATTTGTGATATCAGTAACATAAGTATGTAGTGGTTGGTTTCTATGCAATTGAACATAACTTCAATTAAAATGTTACTGAATTATTGAACTTAAATAATTAAAGTTCAAATAAGATAGGTTGTTATATTTTAGGTAAATGCCATGATTATCAAAGAAAATACCTATAGGTGATACAAAAAAGAAAATAAAAAGAAATCAAAGCATGTCACTCCATAAATATCAACCAAATGCAAAGGAAAACAAGAAGTGACAAAAGAGATACAATATCTAGAATATAGGCAGAAAACAATTTTACAAATGTTAATAGTAAACCTTTTCCTATCAATAATAATTTTAAATATGAATGAATTAAACTCTGTCAAAAGATAGTATAGCTAAGTGGATTTTAGAAAAGATCCAATTATATGCTAACTATAAGACACTCACTTTAGATTTAAGAACATACATAGATTAAAAATGAAGGAATGGAAAAAATTTTCATGCAAATGCAATCCAGAAAAGAGCACAGGTTTCCATAGGTATACCATACAAAATTACCTTGCATCAGATTTTATTACAAGGGACCAAAAAGGACATTATAAAATGATCAAAGAGTAAATTCATAAGGAAAGTATGACAATTATAAACATATATGCATCTATATACATTTTTGAGCATCTAAATATATGAAGCAAGAATTGACAGAAGTTAAGGCAGAAATAGGTAGCAACATAATAATAGTAGAAGTTTTCAATATTCCAGTTTCAGTAATTGATAGAATATCCAGACAGAAAATAAATAAGAAAAAGAAAGACTTGAACAACATCATAGATCAAATAGACCTAAGAAAATATGTAAAACCTTTTACCCAAGAGCAGAAGAATACACATTTCTCTTACACATAGATTATCCTCTGAATAGATCACCTTTTAGGTCACAAACAAGTCTTAACAAATTTAGGAAGACTGTAGTTATGCCAAATGTCTTTTCCAATCACAATAGAATGAAACTAGATATTAGTAGCCAAGGAAAAGCTGAACAATTAACAGAGAAGTGAAAATTAAACAACAAATTCTTGAGCAACCAATGTGTCAAAAAGCAAAAGAAAAATGAAATTCAAAATACCTCTAGACGATAAAATCAAAGGCATAACATATATGTAAGATGAGTAAAAGTAGTACTAGGAGAGAGCTTTATATTGATAAACACATACACTAAAAAGAAGAAAGATCTTAAACAATGAAACAACCTTGTGCTAGAACTCCAGAAACTAGAAGTATTAGAACAAATTATGCCCAAAGTTATGATAAAAAATAAATAATAAAGATTAGAGCAGAAATAAATCAGATAGGGAGTAGAAAAAGAATAGAAAAAAAAATCAAGGAAACGAGATGATTTTTAAAAGAGTTTAACAAAATTTACAAATCTTTAGCTAGACTAACAAAAAAAGAGAGAGAGAAAGAGAAAGAGAGAGAAAGAGCCAGAATGATATTAACAAGATGGTGGAACAGGAGATGCCTCGGCATCACTCCCCGCCATGTATCTAGCAACTACTCAAGAGTTAAGAATGTCTCTGAATTCAGCAAACTTGGGGAAGAACTTGGATCAACAGAAATGAGAAAAACCTCGACCAGTAAGAGGAATGGTTATTTTAGACCACACCACCCATTCCCCAACCTGGTAGAAGCAACCCATGAATAATTTTTTCACACTCAGAATTTCTGAGGTAGGAGGAGTGACTTGAAGGTGATGTTTGATCTCTGTACAGGTCTGAAAATTTTTGTGGAAGCCTACTTCAGTCCTGTGCCATAGGAAGCATTGAAAGTGCCAGAAGGGCTGAACTACCAGAGGTAAATTGGAGACAAAGATTGGGGTATTCATCAATATGATACATAGATGTTGGCAGCTACTCTGTGTTTCAATCAACAGGGATGCTATGCTGAGGAGACAGACCACTGTCATAGTGCTGCAGGAGGTAATGATCTATGGGAATACCTGAATCTCTGGCTGGATTTTCCACAAAACCATTGTATTAGTCTGTTTTTATGCTGCTAATAAAGACATACTGAGACTGGGCAATATACAAAAGAAAGAGATTTAATGGGCTTACAGCTCCATGTGGCTGGAGAAGACTCACAATCATGGTAGAAAGGCAAGGAGAAGCAAGTCACCTCTTACATGGGTGGCAGCAGGAAATGAGAGAGACTTTGTACAGGCAAACTCTCATTTTTAAAGCCATGAGATCTCATCAGAGTTATTCACTAACATGAGAACAGAACATGAAAGAACCACCCCAATAACCAATCACCTATCACTGGGTTCCTCCTATGACACATGGGAATTGTGGGAGTTACAATTCAAGATGAGATTTTGGTGGGGACCATATCAAACATGCAGTCTTGTGGAGCCTTCCTCTGACTTGGAAACAAGTTAATGTTCTCCTTCCCACTAAAGACTACCCCATGCCTGGTGGAGAATGAGAAATTTGACAAAAAATAGAAACAATTATGAAAATAGAAGTTCTAGATACAAGAAATACAATAACTGAATTGAAAAACTTAGTTTCTACAGTAGATTTCATCAAAGGAAAGATTCAGTAAGTTCAAAAACATAACACATAAAATTACTCTATCAGAGGATTAAAGACATAAATTTTAAAAAATAATGAAGGTCTATAATGGGACTCCATCAAGTGAACTAACCACCACGTCATAGAAATTCAAAAGGAGATGACAGATAGAAAGGCCTGGAAAGACTCTTTAGGGAAATAATGTCTTCAAATATATCTAGTTCCAGGAAGCTCAGAGTTCACCAATCAAATTTAACTCAAATAGAAATTTCCTAACACACATTATAATTAAATTATCAAAAATCAAAGACAAATACTAGAAAAAACAAGATTCCATAGAGTCCTAATGTGGCTTCTAGCAGATTTCTCAGCAGAAACCCTGTGGACCAGTAGACAATGCAATGATGTATTCAAAGTGCTAAAGGAAAGAACAAACAAATAAACAATTTTTAAAAAGCTAGTAGTCAGGAATACTATATCCAGAATTCTGGACTTCAACATTAAGTATTTCAACAACGAAGTACTAATGTACTTCAACATTAAGGAGAGATAAAAATCTTTCACATCTGGGCTGAGGGCAGTGGTTCATTCCTGTAATACCAGCATTTGGGAATCAGAGGCTGGAGGACTGCTTGAGCCTAGGTGTTCAAGATCAGCCTGGGCAACATCATGAGATTTTGTCTCTAAAAAGGAGAGCATTACGTAACGGTAGAGGGATCAGTGCAACAAGAAGAACTATCCTAAATATATATGCACCCAATACAGGAGCACCTAGATACAAAAGCAAGCTCTTAATGACCTACAAAGAGACTTAGACTTCCACACAATAATAGTGGGAGACTTTAACACTCCACTGTCAATATTAGACAGATTAACAAGACAGACTATTAACAAGGATATCCAGGACTTGAACTCAGATCTGGACCAAGTGGACCTAATGGATATTTACAGAACTCTCCACCCCAAATCCACAGAATATAGATTCTTCTCAGCACCACACCAGACTTACTCTAAAATTGACCACATAATTGGAAGTAAATCACTCTTCAACAAATGAAAAGAATGGAAATCATAACAAGCTGTCTTTCAGACCACAGTACAGTCAAATTAAAACTCAGGATTAATAAACTCACTCAAAACCACACAGCTACATGGAAACCGAACAACCTGCTCCTAAATGACTGCTGGATAAATAATGAAATGAAGGCAGAAATAAAAATGTTCTTCAAAACCAATGAGAATGAAGATACAACTTACTAGAACCTCTGGGACACATTTAAAACAGTGTCAAGAGGGAAATTTATAGCACTAAATGCCCACATGCGAAGCAAAGAAAGATCTAAATCAACACCCTATGGTCACAATTAAAAGAACTAGAGGAGCAAGACAGAACAAATTCGAAAACTAACAGAAGACAAGAAACAACTAAGATCAGAGCAGAACTGAAGGAGATAGAGACACAAAAAACCCTTCAAAACATAAATAAATGAAGGATCTGGTTTTTTGAAAAGAATAACAAAATAGACAGACTGCTAACCAGACTAATATGAAAGAAAAGAGAGAAGAATAGATGCAATAAAAATAATAAAGGGGAGGATATCACAACCAATTCTACAGAAATACAAACTATAATTAGAGATACTACAAACACCTCTATGCATATAAACCAGTAAATCTAGAAGAAATGGATAAATTCCTAGACATTTACACTCCCCCAGGACTAAACCAGGAAGAAGTTGAATACCTGAATAGACCAATTATAAGGTCTGAAGTTGAGGCAGCAATTAATAGCCTACCAACTGAAAAAAGTCCAGGACCAGATGGGTTCACAGCCAAATTATACCAGAGGTACAAAGAGGAGCTGGTACCATTCCTACTGAAACTATTCCGAACAATACAAAAAGAGGGAATCCTCTCTAACTCATTTTATGAGACCAACATCATCCTGATACCAAAACCTGGCAGAGACACAACCGAAAAAGAAAATTTCAGGCCAATATCCATGATGAACATTGATATGAAAATTCTTACTAAAATACTGGTTAACCAATTGCAAAAGCACATCAAAAAGCTTATTCATCACAATCGAGTTGGCTTCATCCCAGGGATGCAAGGCTGGTTCAACATACACAAATCTATAAACATAATAATCCATCACATAAACAGAACCAAAGACAAAAACCACATGATTCTCTCAATAGATGCAGAAAAGGCCTTTGACAGAATTCAACAGTGCTTTATACTTAAAACTCTCAATAAACTAGGTATTGACAAATGTGTCTCAAAATAATAAAAGCTGCTTATGACAAACCAACAGCCAATATCAGACTGAATATATAAAAACTGGAAGCATTCCCTTTGAAAACTGGCACAAAGCAAGGGTGCCCTCTCTCACCACTCCTATTTAACCTAGTATTGGAAGTTCTGGCCAGAGCAATCAGACAAAAATAATAATAGTAATAATAAAGGGTATTCAATTAGGAAAACAGGAAGTCAAATTGTCTCTGTTTGCAGATGACATGATTATATATTTAGAAGATCCCATTTTCTCAGCCCAAAATCTCAAAATGATAAGCAACTTCAGCAAAGTCTCAAAATAGAAAATCAATGTGCAAAAATCACAAGCACAGAGAGCCAAATCATGAGCGAACTCCCATTCACAATTGCTACGAGGAGAATAAAATATTTAGGAATATGACTAACAAGGGATGTGAAGGACCTCTTCAAGAGAACTACAAACCACTGCTAAAGAAAGTAAGAGAAGACACAAAGAGATGGAAAAACATTCCATGCTCATGGTTAGGAAGAATCAATATTGGGAAAATGACCATACTGCCCAAAGTCATTTACAGATTCAACACTATCTCCATCAAGCTACCAATGACTTTCTTCACAGAATTGGGGGGGAAAAAAAGCCCTAAACTTCATATGGAACTAAAAAAGAGCCTGCATAGCCAAGACAATCCTAAACAAAAAAAATGAGCTGCAGGCATCATGCTACCTGACTTCAAACTACATTACAAGGCTATGGTAATCAAACAGCATGGTCCTGGTACCAAAACAGAGATTTAGACCAATGGAACAGAACAGAGGCCTCAGAAAGAATGCCACATGACTACAACCTCTGATCTTTGACAAACCTGACAAAAACAAGCAATGGGGAAAGGCTTCCCTATTTAATAAATGGTATTAGGAAAACTGGCTAGACATATGTAGAAAGCTGAAACTGGATGCCTTCCTTACACCTTATACAAAAATTAACTCTATATGGATTAAAGATTTAAACATGAGTCTTACCACCATAAAAACTCTAGAAGTATACCTAGTTAAAACCATTCAGGACATAGGCATAGGCAAGGATTTCATGACTAAAACACCAAAAGCAATGGCAGCAAAAGCCAAAATAGACAAATGGGATCTAATTAAACTTAAGAGATTCTGCACAGCAAAAGAAACTATCAGTGAAGCAAGCCAGCAACCAACAGAATAGGAAATAAGATTTGCAATCTACCCATCTGACAAAGGGCTATAATCCAGAATCAATGGAGAACTGAAACTAATTTACAAGAAAAAATCCAACAACCCCATCAAAAAGTGGGCCAAGGTTATGAACAGACACTTTTCAAAAGAAGACTTTTGTGCAGCCAACAAATATAGGAATAAATGCTCATCATCACTGGTCATTAGAGAATTGCAAATCAAAGCCACATTGAGGTACCACATTATGCCAGTTAGAATGGCAATCATTAAAAAATCAGGAGACAACAGATGCTGGAGAGGATGTGGAGAAATAGGAATGCTTTTACACTGTTGGTGGGAATGTAAATAAGTTCAACTATTGTGGAAGACAGTATGGTGATTCCTCAAGGATCTAGAACTAGAAATACCATTTGACCCAGCAATCCCATTACTGAGTATATACCCAAAGGACTATAAATCATTCTATTATAAAGACACATGT
This sequence comes from Cheracebus regulus, assembly GCA_963574635.1. Lineage (NCBI taxonomy): Eukaryota > Metazoa > Chordata > Mammalia > Primates > Pitheciidae > Cheracebus > Cheracebus regulus. Next base: position 22,661 of record CAUYQU010007043.1, on the reverse strand, counting down.
ACATGTATGTTCACTGTGGCACTGTTCACAATAGCAAAGACTTGGAACCAACCCAAATGTCTGACAATAATAGACTGCATAAAGCAAATGTGGCAAATATGCACTGTTTCATACTAAGCAGCCATAAAAAAGGATGAGTTTACATCCTTTGCTGGGACATAAATGAAACTGAAAATCATTCTCAACAAACTGACACAAGAACAGGAAACCAATTATCACATGTTCTCACTCATAAGTGAGTGTTGAACAGTGAGAATGCATGGACACAGGAAGGGGAAAATCACACACCAGGGTCTGGGGAGTGGGGGACTAGGGGAGGAATAGCAGGGGATGGGAGAATTGGGAAGGGATATCATTAAGAGAAATACCTAAAGTAGATAACGGGGCAGTGGGTGCAGCAGACCACCACCATGGCACCTGTATACCTATGTACAAAAACTGCACGATCTGCATATGTACCCCACAACTTAAAGTATAATAAATTAATTTAAAAAATAAAATATATTACAGAGCTATAGTAATCAAAACAGTGTGGTATTGATATAAAAACAGACAGACCAATGAAAAAGGATAGAGAGTACAGAAACGAATCCACTCGTTTACAGCCATTATATTTTCAAGCAAGGTGCTAAGAACACACATTGCAGAAAGGACAGACATAACAATGAATTATGCTGAGAAAACTGGATATCTGCATGCCAAAGAATGAAAATAGAGTGTTCTCTCTCTTAATCAACTCTAAATGGACTAAAAACTTAAAAGTGAGACTGTTCTCTCTGTTGATCAACTCTAAATATATTAAAAACTTAAAAATAAGATCCATAACTTAAAAGTAAAACTGCTGAAAGAAATCATCTGGGACATGTTTTATGACATCGATCTGGGAAGAATTTTTTGGTTAGGACTTCAAGAACACAGAAAACAGCAACAAAAAAAGACAAATGAGATTATTTCAAACTAATTAAATGAATAATGACACAAAACAAAGACAAATAAAAAACAATTCTTCACAGCCAAGAAATCAGCAGAGTGAAGAGAAAATATACTGGCTGAAAGAAAGTAATTACAAACTATGTAGCTGACAATGGGTAACTCAAGAGCAAACAATCACAAATTATCTCTGATTTTTACAATGGGCAAAACACTGACTAGACATTTCTCTAAAGAAGATACGCAATTGACCATCAAATACATGGCAAAATTCTTAGCATCATTGTCTCTTAAGAAAACGCCAATCAAAATCACAATGAGATGTCACTTCACTCCAGTTAGAATGACTATCATAAAAAGAGATGAAAATAACAAATTCTGGCTTGGATGCTGAGGACAGAGAATTAACACACTTTTGGTGGAGGTGTAAATTAGTACAGCTATTATGGAAAACAATATTGAGCTTCCTTAAAAAATTAAAAATAGAACTACTATTTGATTCAATAATTGTATATAAATATATATTCAATGGAAGTGAAATCAGTATGTCAAAGTGATATCTGCACTGCTATGTCCATTGCAGCACTATTCACAATAATCGAGAGATTAAATCAACCTAAAAGTCTATCAATAGACAAATGGATGAAAAAATGTTTATATATATACAGTATTATTTATATACAGTATTCCTTTATATATGCAGTATTCTTTATATGCAGTATTCTTATATATATATACACAAAAGAATACCATTCGGCTATAAAATACAATGAAATTCTATCTTTTGAACTACCATGGATGAACCTGTATGATATCATGTTATGTAAAATAAACTAGGCACAGAAAGATAAACTGCATGATTTTACAAATATGTGAAATCTAAAAGTTAATCTCATAAAAGATACACCTTAAAATTTTCATGCTAGTCAAAGAGATTCAATGCAATGACTATCAAGATCCCAATGACATTTTTACAGAAATAGAAAAAAAAATCTTACAATCTACATGGATTCGTAGAATGTCAAATAGCCAAAACAATCTTGAGAAAGAACAAAGCTGGAGACCTCATGTATTCTGATTTCAAAAAAAAAACCATAAAGGTACAGTAATCAAAATGATATGATACTGTCATACAGACATATACTAATGGAAAAGAATAAGGAGTTCAGAAATAAAGCCAATATATTAGCTGTTAGGAAAACACCTAGTATTAGGTGTTGGGAAAATTGCATATTCTCATGCAAACGAATGAATTTCTCCCTTAGCTCACAATATTGTTTTCGTAATGGTGGACTTACCTTAAAGTCAAAGACAATTGCTTCATTTTATGACAAAATATTTCCTTGCAAACAAAAATTGTTTCTTATAAGTATGTCTTATAAGTATTTCTACTATATTTTAAAATAATTACTCCTTTCTCAATTGAATATTTATATATTGCATAGTTTGGATTTAGAATGATTATTTCTTTTAGCTTGATTTTCTTGTATGTAAATAACGTTAAAAGATTGGCTCTAGCACAATATAAACTATTAAGTGCAACATTAAATCTTCAAAAAAATCATGATATCATTTTGCTCAGTGTTGCTTGACAATTCTAACAAATATGTCCACTCTCCACCCAATATATAATATCAATTATAATCAACAGTAATATCAACAGTAAAAAATGAACATTTCATCAACTGTGTGTACAGTAGACAGGTGGTTTATTCTATGATTATAATTTCAACACATGCCACTCTTTTTAAACAAGATTGTCTAATAAATCTGCTTAAAGTCAAATTTATATTAATATGCTTTATTTATTTAGCTAGTACTTATTGACAACTATTTTCAAGCAACAATTTTGTTGCTGTTTATAAAATGGTGAATGAATTCACATGGGTGTCTTCCTTTGTAATTATTGATGAGTTAGGGATAAATTCTAATTCAAGGGCAACTATAATACAAACTATGACCGGAAAGTAAAGAAAGTAAACTCTTTTGAAAATATCCTTATGGTACAAAAGGATGAAATTCTGCAAGGCATTTTAAGATCTATTAAAGATAATTATTTTATTTCTAGAACATAAGATTCCAGCATTAAAACACATTTGAAAGATGTGAGCTACATAAACAATCAAACATTACAGAGACTCTTTCTTAGTGCATTGAGAAAGAATGTGTGCTATATTGAACTTAGGAGACAAATTAGGGCAACTTTCTTTTCTTTTCTTTATTTTTTTGAGATGGAGTTTCACTCTTGTCACCCAGGCTGGAGTGCAATAGCATGATTTTGGCTCACTGCAACCTCTGCCTCCCTGGTTTAAGCAATTCTCCTGCCTCAGCCTCCCAAGTAGCTGGGATTACAGGTACCTGCCATATGTACAGCTAATTTTTGTATTTTTAGTACAGATGGGGTCTCACCATTTTGGGCAGGCTGGTCTTGAACTCCTGACTTCATGTGATCCACCCGCTTCAGCCTCACAAAGTGCTGGGATTACAGGCACCAGTCACTGTGCCCGGCTAAGTAAACTTTTTTTTTTTATCCATCAGGCAAGTAAGGAATAATTGCCACCTAAATTATGGTGCATGAAGTTGATATTAAGAGAGAGACAAAATGAAGAGATAAATAGAAAATAAACGTGACTTAATCAATGCATCATTGGATTGAGGGACAATGAAAATAAGACTCTAGGATAGCACTTGGATTTATGGTGAGAATATCTTGGTCTAGTTGTGTGCTATTGCACGACACAGGAGGATGATCTGGTAAAGAATGAGACGAGACTATGGGTTCAGTTTTTGATCTAATAATAAAGTATGGAAAGAGCCCTTTGTGGCCACCTGGCATCAGTGGATGGAGGATTCCACAGTTTAAAAGTTTATTCATCTGTGAGTCTATGTGCTTAAATAAGCTTGCTAGGAAGTTAGGGTATGGAATACCATGCAGCCATAAAAAACGACAAGTTCATGTCCTTTGTAGCGACATGGATGAATCTAGAAATCATCATTCTCAGCACACTGACACAGAACAGAAAACCAAACACTGCATGTTTTCATTCATAGGCAGGTGAGAACACTTGGGCACAGGTAAGGGAACAACACTCACTGGGCTAGGTTTGGGGGTGGGGTGGAAGGAATGGGAGGGGAGGGACAGTAGTGGGCAGGGAGGATGGGGAGGGATAATACAGGGAGAAATGCAACAGGGTGGGATGGAGACAGCAAACCACCATGGCATGTATGTACGTACGCAACAATCCTGCCGGATGCAGGATGTGCACATGTACCCCACAGCCTAAAGTGCAATTAAAAAAAAAAGTTAGGGTATGCAACATACTGAAAGGTAAATTACAATTTAGTTAAAATCAGGGAATTAAAATGTTGAGATTCTCTTGAGTCTTTACATGTTGACATTATGTGAAAATACTTGTGTACTAATGGTTTTGAACTACATCTGTTAAAAAATAGAGACAATTTTCTTTAGTATCGTAATGAGAATGGATAAGTTGTAATTTTATGTCATCACTTTAATCATCTTAAATATGAAAGAAGAGATGGGTTACACCAACAAGAAGCATTGCCTTTATTGTCTCCTTATTGTTAACAATACAGGAATCTCTGGATCTATCTCTCAAAAGTCAGGATAGTGGATTTCTTCAGGTTTACTGTGAATTTTGTATAAATAATACAAATAACATATGATTTTACTGGAAAAATGAGGAACTTTGTTGAAAATTATTTCTGGCCATTATCTATCCCTAAGTGTTTTGATCACTCTAATTTATTTCAGTAAACTATTATGAGGTTAGTAAGGAAAAGAGAACCTCCTGGAATGTATCAAAAGTTTGCCTAATAAAATGAGGGATATATAAAGGACAGTATTTTTTAGATACTTGTTTCAGATGCTTGGAAAGAATATCAGGCCGCAATATAGATAATGGTAAATAAATAATTTAAACCATGAGAGGGGATAATATTTCCCATGGAGAGTGTGTTGAGTGATAAAAGAGAGTCTTATAGGAGAGAATTCTCAAAACTATGATGGTTAAATGAACGAGTGTAGAAAGAATACTACATATAAGAGACGTAGATGTTCTGGCCAGACTGTGGTGTTAAAAAAATGATAAAGTAAAAAATATAAAGGAAAAGATTTAGTGGTCAATAGTGCCAAATGCTGCTGAGAGAACATGCATAAATTCCAGAGTGCAACTAATATTCTATGTTTAAATGTAAAAGAATAGAGAGGAACAATTATTTTTTTCTGAAGGATATGACTTTGCCAGTCTGTGACAAGGAAAAGAATTTGGTCCATTATTTAACTAATACGTTAATTGTTAAATAAATGCAAAGCCATCTGTGATGATTAAGGTTTAATATATCTTGAGATATATAGAGAAGTTTCATGAAGGCATGATAAAATTTACTAAAATTATATTTGATATTTCTTGTTTTAAGTTAAAAGAAGCAAGTTTGATTATTGTCTTCTTTTCTAATAAGGAATCTGAGCCATAAGAAGGTTAAGTAACTCCTCCATTGTGACATAGCCAGTAAAAGGTGGTAGTCTGTGTTCTTTACTAATATGCTGCAGAAATAAAAAGTCATTTTATAATCTGGGGCTTTTATGGAGGTGATGCAAGATAGTGGAGAGAAACTGGGTGGTGAATTAGATAAATCATGTTCTAGTCATGACATTTTATTAAACTGCTTTCTGATCTTGTGACACCAAACTGCTGCATTATGTTAACTTACTTGGCTATCATTTCCTTTAATTATAAATAAACTATTTAGATTAGATTATCTGTAAGGTCACTTTTGATTTTATAATTTTTGTGAGACTATGATACAAACGTCTTAGAGTGCTTTTATTTTTTAAAGTATTCTTGACTAGGATAACAGAATTAAGTAGTAAGAAGACTGTCAGTTATTACATCTTTCCTTCCACAATTTCTCCTGCGAATTGCTTTAATTGTTAACAAGATGATCTTCTGGTAATAAAATGCCTCTATTTCCTAAGTATTGTTCAAAGTTATAATAACTTACATGAATTAACCGACTTTTGGAAAGGTCACTTTTCCAATAAATGGCAAATAACAAAAAAAGGTTAATAAAATGATTCAGAGGCATTTATTGTTACTTACAAGGGTTATTCTGTCTGACACCTATCTGTGTATAATTATAGCCAAATCTTTTAAAACTGCATAGAAAGCTTTTTGCCTTTTTATTCCCCAGTTAGCAGAGCAAAGATTATATCTAACTGCTGCATTTTCACATATTTGAAAGTAACCTCTCTCCTCATAACTGTGCAACTGCGCTGGCTGAAAACAACTGTAGCTGCTGCTAGATGTTTTCTGCCTAGAGAAGCTTGATATGTAACAGCGAAAAAAATCTAGAGTGATTTTCACATTGGGAAGGAGCATCTAGCCTGGGGTTAGGAGTGGGCTGAAAATAGGAAACTATAATAGATAAAGAGAAACACACAAACAGCAGCATGATTTGTATCAGGGCTGGTAAACAGATATAATATTTAGAATCCAATTTAAAGAACACAGAAGGTAATGTTACCACTTTCTTTATGTTTGCTACCTGGATATTTGCATTAGCAGCATGGTCAGGGACATGAATAACATTAATATGTGAATTTCTATTATAATCCCTCGATATGTTTTGGAGCTAAATTTCAGGGGACTCTTCAGGTTAATTCTTAATGTATCCAGAAGAAAAATATTGTTGGATTCCAGCTTGAAATAAACCATTTATTTAGGATTTGGATATTTTTATAGACCACCAAATTGCTACAGAAGTTCAGTCTAAGCCTTTATGCAAGAGACTTTTATTAGTTAATGGAGAATCCTTATCTTGGGGAAACAAAATCAATGTTTGTGATATGGATTCAAAGAAAAGCCTCAAGAGACAGAGTGATGGAACGAACTTCAATTATCACCTCATGTCAGCCATCATGTTGTACTGGGAAGTGGGCAGAGGTGAACATAGAGAAAAGACAGAAGATAGTGGACAGAAGAAATGAGGCACAGAGTGAGAGAGAAAGAGAAAGAGAAAGAGAGAGAAACTTGAACATATCCCAAGTTTAATTATACAGTAGGAACTAGGACTTAAGACAGATAGGACCCACCTGAAGGTGTTCACAGTGAATGCTGTGCAAGACTGATTAAGAAAGAAATAGAAAATCTGTGATAAATTCTGTTGTAGGAACAAGCAGTCACACAATCCAGGCTGAACAAAATCAGATATAATACTAGTGTGACTTCCGAGACTTGTGTGAGAACTATTCTGCCAAGATGTGGAGTATTTTTTTATTCAAACAGTAAATTAAACCCCCCTACTGAATTTTCTTCTCCCTTCTATAGTAGTTAATTTATAGCAACTATACAAGAAAATTGAAATTATTCTAAGTTAACAAAGACATGGAATATCATGCAGCTGAGAATAAAGAAGCAGCTCCTAGTCTATTCTTCGCATCAGAGCCTGCACTAATGAGTCAGTTCAATACCCAGAATCCTTTCACATGCACAACATTAGTAACACTGAAATCTGAGTGATTAGCTATAATGTTTTTGCTATTTACATAGGAGTAGTTGGACAAGCTCTAAGGAAAAATGAGTGAAATAGAAAAACAAAGAATGTGGACAATGAAGATCATTTCAGGGTTAAAGAAAGAAATCAGAAATTGATTTAAGCCCACTCACCAAATAATTAGAGTGAATACTAGTACAAAAGTCTCAGCAAAGCCTTAGAAGTAAGGGAAGCATGAAGGAATAGCATACACTACTTCCCCTAAGTTTTCTTTCATCCTCTGCCATTTCTTCAGGCAACAGAAAATTGATAGAAAAAGAATACACTGTTCTTAAACCATAACTTGGGGGACATTCTCAGATACTATTAAAAGAGTTAAATCTGAGCAAGTGGAAAATACACAACTATGTATATATTCCATAGGATGAAAGTAACACACTGTCCAAGCAATAATAAAATGAAATATAGACAGAAACATAGGTCAATACAGGGAAGATAATTCTACATGATTGCATGATACAGAGAGTTATTTAATTAGAACATGAACTTAATATAAAGAGCAATTAGAGGAGATAATAAAACAGCGAAGGAGATAAGAAGGGAGATTACAAAAAACACAAGTAGAAGGCCAAAACAGCATGACTATGCAATTATTAATAAATTGAAAACACCACTACAATTGAATCACGTAGGAAAAATTAAGATAATAAATAGCCTGCACATAAAAAGACAAAAATGTTTATGCCTTTAGAGATACCATCCAACATAAACATAATTATTGCTTGTTTCATCAAGAAATGAAACAGATCTACTCAAAGATATAATGCGGAGAACTTCTAATGTATAATTTTAAAAAATAATTTGCAGATATAAGAACTCTCTGAGTTCCATAGTGAATGAAAATACATGCTTTAATTAACCTATAGTTTTTAATGACTAAAGACCAATTTCTCAAATGTATGTATTAATAACAAGAAAAAATAGAATTGATGTGTGCATAAGGAGAGGGTATGGTAGGAAGATTTCAGATTGACTTGAAATTTCTTAACAATGTTAAATAAAAGAAAATGTTAGAAGGCTTATAAATTTCTGAAGAAACATGAGACTGGATATTAGTATATGTCTCTTCCCTGTGCTGGCTGCCCTGGGTGGAGTGTATGTCATTCCTCTTTTGAACAAGAGGGCAAGAGATGTACTGGCATATCCAAACCTCAACTATACAAGAGCTGGCATTTCTGCTCCTTCCCTCTTTATTTAGCTGAAATGCAGGAAGTTTCCCTTGTTTGAGTGAGAAGGCATGTAGAGTGTCATTGATGCATAAGGTACATGAGCAAAAAGCCATCTCAGCTGTTCCAGGCTTGGCAGTTGGAATCATTTCAGGTAAAGCCCTGGATATTCTGGAAAAGAGACCAACCATCCTACCAGACTCTATCTGCATTGGTGTTCCAATGGTGAGAAAAAAATAAAAAGTTTACTATTTTAAGCCAGGAAGTCCTAGGGTTTTTAATGAAGTGGTAGATATTTAAGACAATGTATAATCAAAATATCATTTTAAAATAAGAGCAACAAATAGATATTTGCAAATATGGCCTGTTATATGAAGGAACACAATGCTAATTGATAATCCTTGGTGAAATTACTGTCCAATCAAGATTGAATTAAAGTTTTTTAGAATAAAAAAGAGTATTAAGAAGAGCTAGTTATGAGCATTTAATTCATTCAAAAATAATGATGCAACTGAAAACTTACTTCCGGATATAAAACAGAATTCTATGAACTTGCATAATGTGAAAATAATCACATAACTAAGCAAAATTGAGGGCAGAGAAAATTGGAGAACTAGGCAGTTGCTAATATCACTACTTTTCTTAGTAAAGAGGCAAACTGCAGAGTTTACAAGAGCCATCTTAACGCCTTGAAAACTTCTTAAACTTCGTGAACTCTGTCAGAAAGTGGTATTATTTATGTAGTACACACATTTGTTACAGTATCGTCAATCTTCTTTTCATTCTAACTTCTTAAATTTTTACTGAGCATAAATTGAACAATCGTATTTAAACTATCTAAAGCATAATTCTGTTTTTAGAAATGTTTCATTTTCTTATGTATATATACGTTTAATAATATCTATAGCTGCATTATTCAGTACAGTAGCCCCAAGCCATACATGGCTATTTAAACTAAAATTAATCAAATTAAGTGAAATTAGAAATGCAGTTGTTCAGTTTCACTAACCACATTCAAGTGCTTAATATCATATTTGGCTACTGGCCACTATACTGGAAGTGTAGAGACTGAAGTCCACCTAATGTTAACAGTGGTTGCTTGACTGGGGGCGGGGGCTCACATTTGTAATCTCAGCACTTTGGGAGGCTGAGGTGGGTGGATCACGAGGTCAGGAGTTTGAGACCTGTCCAACACAGTGAAACCCCGTCTCTACTAAAAATACAAAGATTGGCTGGGCGTGGAGGCAGGCGCCTGTAATCCCAGCTACTCGGGAAACTGAGGCAAGAAAATGGCTTGAACCCGGGAGGTGGAGGTTCAGTGAGTGGAGCTCGCCCACTGCCCTCCAGCCTGGGCGACAGAGCTAGATTCCGTCTCAAAGTAAACAAACAGTGGTTACGTACATTAAAATTTGGCTTTTGAAATATTTTACTTCTTTGCATGCATTTTTTAAGTTGTTTGAATAATTTTTAGTATCCTTGTGTCTGGGTTTTGGGGAGGCACAGCTCCCTGGAGAGAATGTTTTTTTGGATTCTTACTCACCCAAGAATGGGAGAGGGGACCACAGTGGACGCAGTGCACTCATAAAGTAAATACCGGACCCACACATTTTTTGCGGAAAGGTGATTTATTTAGGTAGAGAAAGAGAAAAAGGAGAAGAGAGAAAGCTTCCAAGAAGGGGATCCCAGAGGGCAAATCCGCCAGGACGAGGGAGACTGGGACTTTTAACTTGGGAGGAATTCCTACATCCTCTAAGTTCCCTGGCCAATGAAAGGAGTCCCTTTAAACTTCCACTGGAGTGACTGACGTTTTGATTCTTCCAGTGCCCTCAAAAATTAAACAGAAACCGTGAAATCTCCCGGATGGAGAGAGATAGGAGGGGGCATGGTGCTCGGAAGTTCTTGAAACTGCGCCCCCTTGTGGACCCGGAAAGAGAACACCTTCCCTCATCCTTGTTCCATTTTTTAACAAAAAGAAACCCCAAAGTAAAACTTCCTTTTAAAAAATATTTGAAGGATCAAAATACATATTGTGTTAACTCTGAATGATGAAGATAGAAGGTTAATGTTTATATTTTGTATCTTTAGCATTTTAAATATTGAAACAAATAAAATATAGAATGTATGGAAATTCTCTGTACTTTCCGATCAATTTAGCTATGAACCTAAAACTGCTGCAAAGTCTGCCACAAATACAAGGTAAAGATAGTTGAGAACATATTCTTGGTAATAATCCTTGAAAAACTTAGAGGTAAGAAAGATCATATTGTAAATGGGAATTTACAAGTAGTTTGGTGTATTTGTCCTATTGAGGGGTGATCATAGTTAATACTGAAGAGCTAGGCAGGAATTCTTGAACGGCCCTACAAAACTGCAAAAATATGTGAACTTTATCTTAAATATGAGAAAAAGAATGAGTGAAACATGATAACTAGAATTCTGTTACTTGAGAAGTTGGGTTAATGATGGAGCACAGATTACTGCACAGATCCATTAAGAAAGCCAGAGACCTCTGTCCACTCCTACTTTAGCAATATGGGTTTGGTTATGAGTTTTCTCAAATCAGTCCAGCTTCAATGCAGTCTCTGGTTAGGGCAGCTTCTCTTTAGTAACAGCAGCAGCAGTAGCAAGAGGAGCCCAACCGATGTGAGCACCAGGGAGCTTGGCATTCAGTTTTCTCGGACCACAAAAGCTGGAGGGAAGAAAAACGGTAATTGTCATTCACTATGTAAGGGGGCTGATTACGAGTGCCACTAAGGGACCACTGAGGATAGACTGGAAATGTGGCTGAGAGTGTATTTTGAATAATGGCTGACAGTTTTATAAGAAATCGCTAGGACAAAGATAAAGTAACAATTTTTATACTTATATTTTGAACATAAATTTTACCTCCAGATTTTTGTAGTCTGCAACAGGACAAAATAGACAAAATATATCAAATAACATAACTCTTAGTTTTTGCTTTTGTGTTTTTTTTTTCTTGTAGTGTAATGGGGAAAATCAACTGTTTATTAAAAAAGAGCTATAAGACACTGCAGTCTTTTCCAAAGTATGACAGAATTTGGATTCTCTTGCTCTGTTAGCCCCCTCTGGTTGATCCAGTCTTCCTTCATGGATTTCAAGCCCTCTTGGACTATAGTAAGGAAAGAAGGCATTCAACTGTTATCTACATATTTCTCATCTCTGCCTGTGTGAGTTCTGCAACTTTTTAGTCTATGGTTTTGCCAAGTAGTGATACTGCTCAGCTGAATGTCCCTTTACAGTCTCATCACTGAGCTTTTCTGTTTACAGTAGAGTCCCTTTCTGAGAGACACCACTGTGCTGTGTGCTCAGTACTTCCCACCAGCGATTTTTTCTGTTGATATTCTATTACATTTATTATTATTATATAAATTTTTGCTGTTAAAGGATAGTGTACTTAGGAAAGGAATATAGTGTACATAGAAATATTTTTCCCTGATTGTTCTCATGTGAACATGTGCACTAGCATTGTCAGTGGTATTATTTTTGAATATAAAATATGGGCTATATTGCTTTGACTGAATTTGAGTTTGTGTTTCTTACTCTGCTAGGTTAAAACCACTGGCCATTGTGTGTGCACTTGGATCAAGCACATTATTTTGGTACATGAGTAATAACACTAATAATGATGATAACAACAATAGCAACTACATACAAAGCAGCTTTAAAGACAGAAAAGGAAGTGCATTGTGGCAATTCCAAAATTTTCCTTACCAGCAATTAAAAATCATCTGGGAAAAAGAAAGAAGTCGAGCAAACAGGCAAAGTTAGTTTCAGAGTGCTGAGATGGAGTCTGTATTTATAAAACGTATTGATTTACAATGTCAGTATTATGAAATGCTTTTTTGATTTCCAGTGGCCTGCTATCATACAGCCTTCTTTTTCTGTAATGGATACATGAAAAATACAACTTTTATATTTGTTGCATTGAACAAATGCATGAGGCAAGTATTCTAATCTTGGATACTTCTATACACTTAATGATTTAGTGTTGCAAAATGTTTAAAGATATTTTGAATGAATATTGATTCTTGGAACTTAGCCAATCTCTGAAGAATATTGTTAAGTGACAGTGAACTGAAAAATATATATTTCTCTTTAACCCAAAAATCTACTCATAGAATAGTAAGTAAAAGAACAGTGTTGAATAATGACTTGTAATTAAATGTTTAAAATTTCATTTATTTTGCAGTCTCTTTAATATTCACAATAAAAGTCAACCTGACCATTACTCCAAATAAAATGCAAGGAGGGGAAATCATATAGGTTTTTGTAACTGGAAAATACAAAAAAATTGTTATCTAGTGGAAAATAGCAAATCTTCCTTTTTATTTTGGTTAGATTATGCTACTTTTAGCCTCAGTTCTGCATTATTGGGAGTAACTATGCTGAATGCTACCAAGTCCAAATATACAGATATCAATATCACTAAGAGTGAAGAACTAGCCTAAGAAGTACTGCAGAATACTTATATACTTGTTGTCCTGTCCTACTCTAGTCAGGGTAAGAAGCAAATTACCGATCCATTTATAAAGGTAAATAGATCTGAGTGCAAATCCTACCTTTGCTGCTACATTGCTGTGTAATCTCAGATGAGATCTTTGATATTTATAAGTTTGTTTCTTCTATCAGAGAAAATTAAAGAAAGCATTTATTTAAATTATTATTCAATTGTCCCTAATTCATATCAGAATATTTTATTAGACTTATAAGATTCAATGGAGCAAATGATGAGATTTAGATATTACTTGGAATTTTCTCAACTTTCTTTATAGCTCAGAACAGATTCTATCCCTGCATTAACTCTGCATCAGTGATCATTATTTTTAAGACAATTGCATTGAGAAAGACTGTGAGAACATGATTTCTTTTAAGTTCAACAGGAGAAAACATGGGAATTAATTAGTGATATCCAAGGGTCCAGAAGGGCTGTGAATTTGCTAGACTTGTAAATTAACAATCATGGTCTTAGCATGTTTTTTAGACAACATCTGATATCTTATTAATGTCACCAGAATACAATAAGAAAAAAATAATAAATATGAAACTAGAAGGCTTAGATACATAGGGAAGTATGTTTACTAGATTTTTGGCTTTGGACATATTAAAATTCTTCTTAGTCTTTTTGTTTTATCTCTATAATTACATCAAAAATACCAATTTATAATACTGTTATGAGATATAAATAGAATAATTTTGTGAAAGCATTGTAACAATTATATTTTATTATAATGAATTATGTGTTATTCATTATTTTATTACTTATAATATTTAGACAATTTAATATGAGACATACATTTCAATTGGTAAATGTAGGCTATTTCAGTGAGTTTCAAAGTCTTTTCTTTAGTTCTTTAAAATCACTTCTTTCTAAAACCGTATTGTATTTCAGTAAAAAATGTTCTGTATTATAATAAACAGGAAACATAAACCATTATTCTGCATCTGAGTTGTGATGACTATACTAAGCATATTACTGTTACATTGATATCAGATATTTATATGCACATGCTTTCATTCACATTTGAATAACATTTTAATGGAATTAATGTTTTTCCCTCATTTCATTTTTGAATGATTATCAGAAGCATTTAATTTTCAGATAATTGATTTTCAAGCTTCTTAATTTCATGAGTGAGGGAATCAATTATCTTTTATGTGAAAATGTGTGTCCAATGTCTTCAAGGTCATATAAAAAGAATGCATTTTAATTCTGTTAAAACATATGAGTAAATTGGCACCAGTACTTATTTTTTAAAAGGTGGGCTAAACCTAGAGTTTCCTCTCACATTTCTTTTTCTTAAGAATTTAGAATTGCTTCCTCTGTTTTGCCCTCTAAACCTAATTTATTAACAAGTAGCAACTTTTACCTCCTAAATATCTCTTCATTTATTTCTTTCCATATTTAGAACCACTGACCTAATCTCCAAATTACTAACATTTTTCCCTTATTCTGCTGCAATGAGCTCCTAACTAGGTTTTCAACATACCTTCTGGCCACTGTCCTAATCTCGTTTTCACAGTGAAAATTAATTTATCATTCAAGTAAATCATAGCCAATCTTGGCACACTTTCCTGCAGAGAATGGCATTTTTTGTTCCCTCCTCATTTCTTTAGATTCATCCAGTTCTTGACTCCTTTGTTCTCTTTCCTCCATACAGTTATTCATGTCGTTTCATCCTTCTTTCTCCCACCAGTCCCTTTGCTTATGGTGTCACCTCCATCTGGCATGGTTTTCCTTTCATCAGATTAAATTCTCAGATCAGTCATATTTTCCTCAGAGAAGGATTTTTAAAACTCAATTAATTGCCCATACCCCGATACAAGTTGTCATAGAAATATGTTTCTCTTTTAGTATTTTTCAATATCAAAATTTTATATTAGTATGTGTAAATATTTATTAACATTTAGCCTTACTTAAGGATAATAGGCATGAGGACTGAACATTTTCAGTATTTCAGTATATCACTGAATCATCTTATCCTGAAACAACCTAAGCCAAAAATGACAATAAGTTAACTGTGGTAGGCACTTGTTCTGCACTATGCATATTCTATTTTATTGAATCCAGACACAATGGCTCATGCCTGTAATCCCAGCACTGTGGGAGGCTGAGATGGGTGGATCACCTAAGGTCAGGAGTTTGAGACCAGCCTGGCCAACATAGTTGGGACCAACATAGTTTGAGAGCAGCCTGGCCAAAAAAAAAAAAATTTTTTTTTTTTTTTGGTGTGGTGGTGGATGCTGGTTAATCCCAGCTACTCAGGAGGCTGAGGCAGGAGAATCGCTTGAACCCAGGAGATGGAGGTTGTAGTGAGCCAGGATTCTGCCACTGCACTCCAATCTGAGTCTACAGAGTCTTACTGCCTAAAAAAAATAAATAAATAAAAAACCCAACCACAGTAAACATATAAACTGAATACTGGTATTATTTTTAATGTAAAAATTAGAAACTGGAGGCAAAAAAGAAGTCAAATAAATTACATAAGCCACATAGCTAGTTAGTGGAAGAATTAGGTTTTCAACTAAAACTCTGGAGGACCTAGCTCCAAAACCCTGTTAAGCATTTCTGTGCCTCATAGAGTAGAAAATTGCTATACATGAGTTGAATGAACAACGGCTCTATTTCTCAGGATAATCATAAAATAGCATGAAATGAGTGCATATTTATACTCATATATTCAAAAATTGAATTTTGCACAATTTATTGAATATATATTTTAAGTTTAATATTATCAAAATAGAGTCTACAATTTTGGTGAAAATCCATTTGGTGGTTTTCACATGATACAATACTGAAAAAAACAAATGTAATTGTATTGACATAAGTTATGTCAAAAATTACATTATTTACATTATTTCTATGTGTAGGTGAAAAATTGCAAGCAAACATTCAAAAATGTTTCTTACATAGTGAATAATATTCAAATGTTTTGTAAAGGATTTTGATGGGGTTTTGCCAACATCTTCAGATAAAATTTTAACTAGATAATTCACTTGTTGATTAATGCACAGCAGATCAGGTTTGGTTTTGCTTAAACTTTCCTTTTGAATCGTGACTTCTTTTTTCAGATTAACTGGCTTTTTTTGTTTGTTTGTTTTGGAAGCAGAGTCTTGCACTGTCACCCAGGCTGGAGTGCAGTGGTGTGATCTCAGCGCACCACAACCTCAGTCTCCTGGTTTCAAGAGATTCTTATGCCTCAGCCTCCCAAGTAACTGGGATTACAGGTCCCCATCACCAAGCCCAGCTAATTTTTTGTATTTTTAGTAGAGATGGATTTCACCATGTTGGCCAGGCTAGTCTTGAACTCCTGATCTCCTGATTCACCCATCTCGGTGTCTACTGACTTATTTTTTCATACAGAATGCACCTAATATGTGGTAAGTTCTGGGCCAGGTGTTATGGATTTAAATAAAACAAAACAAACACTTTACTTTTCAGGCATTTTGTACACTGAGAGAAACGGAAAAGATAAAATACAGTTTGAAGGTGTATATAGAGGAGAAAAGTGTTCGTGGAAAATTTTCAGAATCAATAAGAGTTAGGCATTTGAATATTGAAAACAATTACTTTTTCCCCTTTGTAAAACTGTATAAATAAGAATTTTTAACTGGACCCCCAAAAGAGTTTATTGTGACAGTAGTATAGAATGTTCTAGATTAGATATTGCATGTAGATGATGAGTGAGGAAACAAAAAAAAAAAAAATGAAGTTCAAAATGTTGGCATTGGCCAGAACATGAAGAGGTTTGATATAAGGATAACCAACTTTTTCTTAAATGATAATGGGCATAGAAACTTGTTGGTTATGAACGACAAGTGTGTGTTACTATTTTAATAATACAAATAATGTGAAGATAGATAAGGATGAGTAGGCGTTTTCCAGTGAGAACAGCTGTTGTAAGGCTATTTTGGTGGTGAACCAGAAATTATGAGATCTGTGCTAAAATTGTTGCATTAGGACAGAAAATAGAAGAAAGAACTAGATACAACATATTAAAAATTGATGGTTAAAGAAAGGAAGGAACAAATACTTAACACCAGATTTTGAACTTCAACAATTCAGAAAACGGAGATGTAATCTTTTTATTTAATTTTATTCTCCATAGAAATTGCCGTAGTATGTGTACGTAGTAGTTTCCTTAGTTGGATAGATTTAGATGTGCTCTCTCATGTAAACAACTTGGTTAAAAATCTCAAAATAAATAAAACATTAAAACATGAGGCTCATAGAAGCTCCACTTACTATATAAGCACACAGAGAAATAAAGGAGAAAGTAACTATTTTAAGTTATGTGGCTAAAACTGGCTGCACTGAGATTAATTCAGACCTATTTTTATCTCTGTCCATGGAAATTAATCATGGTTGATTGTTTGCTGTCTATGTAGAGGATAAAATGCATCAGTTAAAGGGTTGGTTTTGTTCAGGCTATTACAATAGGTAGAATTCTCATTTTTGAATATTATTTCCAAGAAAAGGAGGGAGAACTTCAGTGTAGTAAAGCAGATAAGGGAGCCCTCAGCAACTCTTATGGGAGTCCTGAGGAATGATGAACAAGCCTTATATGAAGGGTGGAGGTGGTTAATTAATCTACCTAATATATAAAGACAGTGTGGTCGTTTGCCATAAGCTGTTTTTTGAAACAAAAAATAAAATGAGGGAATTTCTCAACCATCACTGCTTTGCAGAAACATCAGGCTCAGATGAGGTTCAATATTTTTATGTTATTTAATTAAAATGATCTGTTAAAGTAGAAATAAAAAGCTATGTAGTATAGACTATTTAGTAGTTTACACTAATAGAAAATGACAATGTGTTTTAGTAACCCTAATTATTAGAGTTACTCCACATGGGTATATAATGCATAGTTTATTCCAATATCTCCACTTAAAAAAAATTATTTTTCCTGGGCTGCAAAACGTGTTGCCTGTTATATGGTAGGTGACTCCATACTTCCACTCTCTAGAAAATTAAGGATCAAAATGCTCAAAACCAAAAGACACCTATTCTATATTCCATCTACAAATAAATAACAATATCATACAAACATGATACACTATAGAACAGAGCAGAGCACTCGGAACCTTAGAGCAATCAAAGACTTCGCTCAATCTTTCATCCCACACAGGGGATTGCTATAAGAAGCTTTGATAATTTTAGAACCCAAATTGCTCTATTGTCTATT
Organism: Cheracebus regulus; assembly: GCA_963574635.1. Lineage (NCBI taxonomy): Eukaryota > Metazoa > Chordata > Mammalia > Primates > Pitheciidae > Cheracebus > Cheracebus regulus. The sequence continues at coordinate 4,285 of CAUYQU010007043.1, read as the reverse complement.
ATTTTTGCCTTATCTCCACTGCAAGTATTTTACTTGTGTTTTCTAATAGTTGTCTTAGTCTTATTACTTTTATCTCAGCCTTAGACTCTCCTATCCTATCCACTACATTGCCAGCTAAGTAGTAATAGAAAATGTTCTTGCTTATTAAACAAAATAAAAGGAAAAAAATACATGAGGTTCCCCCCCCCATTTCTTATGTTAAGATTATACAATTTTACCAATGAACTGTAATATATAAATGTATTTTTACATGGGTAACGAAGTCCTTTGTGCCATGAACCCAAATAGTTTTCCTAGCCACCTCTGGCACTATATTGTCATGCTCTTAGTTCACATCATTTTTGGCCTTTACTCTGGCATCCAATATCCTTGCCTCCCATTCCTGGCATGCAAATATCCCTCTTATCCATTTAAGGAAAGCCTATGCATTCTAAAAGACTCAGCTTACTATTAATCTTCCTTTGAAGATTATTGCTTTGAGCATAAATTTGCATGCCTTTCAATTTTCTCATGTCATCTCTTACTTAGCCTCCCATTCTCTAATCTAGACTGTGAACTAACTGAAGGAACAGATGACAGGGGAAGGCAATATAAGAAAGTGCTTAAGGGAATAGCCTCGAGAGTTATACTGATTGGACTCTACTTTGGACCTCAGTATATATTAATTAGATAATTTTGTGCAAATTGCGTAATACCTTCAGATCTCAAATTCCTTATCCCTAAAATTAAAAAAATTGATAATACTTATCTCATACACTTACAATATTTCTTAATTTTATCTATATTAATTAATCAGAAAAGAGTTTATTATACAGGTGTGGTTACCACCATCATGCTGATATTTTGTCATTTTTATCATTATTGTTATTATTTAATAATATATTTGAATTGCTTTTTGTGCTGGTTTTCCCTCATCTGTGTTGATTTATCTACCTTTGGTCTTTGATGTTGGTGACCTTCAGATGGGGTATTTATGTGGATGTCTTTTTTGTTGATGTTGATGCTGTTCCTTTCTGTTTGTTAGTTTTTCTTCTAACAGGTCCCTCTGCTGCAGGTCTGCTGAAGTTTGCTGGAGGTCCACTACAGACCATTTGTCAGGGTATCACCAGTGGAGGCTGCAGAACAGCAAAGATTACTGCCTGTTCCTTGTTCTGGAGGCTTTGTCCCAGAGGGGCACATGCCAGATGCCAACTGGAGCTCTTTTCTATGAGGTGTCTGTTGACCCCTGCTGGAAGATTTCCCAGTCAGGAGGCACAGGAGTCAGGGACACACTTGAGAAGGCTGTTTGTCCCTTCGCAGAACTGGAGCATTGTGCTGGGAGATCCAATACTCTCTTCAGAGCCGGCAGGCAGGAACATTTAAGTCTGCTGAAGCTGCACCCACAGCCACCCCTTCCCCAAGGTGTTCTGTCCCAGGAAGTTGGGAGTTTTATCTATAAGTCCCTGCCTGGAGCTGCTGCCTTTCTTTCAGAGACACCCTAACTAGAGAAGAGGAATCTGGAGAGGCAGTCTGGCTACAGCGGCTTTGCCAAGCTGTGGTGGGCTCAGCCTTTGAACTTCCCTGCAGCTTTGTTTGCACTGTGAGAGGAAAACCACCTACTCAAGCCTCAGTAATGGTGGACACCCCTCTTACCACCAAGCTCAAGCATCCCAGGTTGACTTCAGACTGCTGTGCTGGCAGCAAAAATTTCAAGCTTGCTGGGCTCTGTGGGGGTGGGATCCACTGAGCTAGACCACTTGGCTCCCTGGCTTCAGCCCCCTTTTCAGGTGAGTGAACGTTTCTGTCTTGCTGGTGCTCTAGGTGCCACTGGGTTATGAAAAATAACTCCTACAGCTAGCTCAGTATCTGCCCAAATGTCTGCCCAGATTTGTGCTTGAAAACTAGGGTCCTGGTGGTGTAGGCACCCAGGGGAATCTCCTCATCTGTGGGCTGTGAAGACCATCGGAAAAGTATAGCACCTGGGCAGAAATGCACCATTCCTAGCTTTCCTTAGCTAGGGGAGGGAGTTCCCTGACCGTTTGCACTTCTCAGGTGAGGCAATGTCTCATCCTGCTTCAGCTTGCCCTCCATGGGTTGCACCCACTGTCTAACAAGTCCCAATGAGATGAGCCTGGTACCTCAGTCAGAAATGCAGAAATTACGCACCTTCTGCACTGATCTTGCTGGAAGATGCAGACCAGAGCGGTTCCTATTAGGCCATCTTGCACGCCACCAATGTACCCATTGCATCCTAAGTATTTTGTGATATTAACATATTTAATCATCACAACAAATTCATTACTTCTGTTCTATTATTATTCCCACACCAAATTGCAAAGAATTTAAACCCAGGCAATCTGACTTTGGCACTCTTGTAAAGAGTCAGTATAGTTTAGTGCCTCAGTAGGAAATAAAATGTTTGAATATGAATAAATTTATCAAATTAGGTTTAAATATGACCAAGATTTAAGGTACCTAATTCTGTGTCTCATACTGCAACTATTAAGAGTTTCTAATTAGCAATACAAAATTAAGGATATTAACTCTATAAGTATTTGTTCCATAAAAGCCTAATTATCAGAGTAGATACTTCACTTGTATTTCAAGTAGAAATTGAAAATAAACAAGGAAACATAATTTGCAGCCACTTAATATGAAGTGGGTCATATGATGTCCTAGTGATGACAGGCCTAAGGTGATTGGATACTTGTTATGCAAAGGAGTACCTTCTACAGAAAAGGAGTCATCAGATATAAGAAATTGTGCCATTTCTGAATATTGGATTGAATTTTTGAAAAAATTCTGTCGAAATTTTTAGAAATGATAAATCTAAAATAGAAAATATTCTTTCAGTTGATATTCTTTAGTTGATTTATTCTTTTAGTTGATTTATTCTTTTGTGCTCATTATATTAAAATTTATTTTCATGAAGTTCATTCAATGTATTGTTTTAAATTAATCTACTGAGACCCAGTGTTTGTCAAAAAGAGGCTTTATTTTTATGTCTGCATTTTAGACAGATTTATAACATGATTTATAAACTATATTCTTACTTTTAAATGTGATCCTTGATCTCTCACATTACTCGTTTGAAGAACTGCATGATTTTAACACTTATACATGTAGAGATTAGGAAGAAAGAAATTCATTGAATCCAGTGATCACTATTTATTAGAGAGCTTTAACTGCTGAAACAAAATCAATAAGACACATACACTATGTAACCATAAAAATTAAATATAAAGACCGGAGAGATCCAAGATGGCCGATTAGCAACAGCTCAGGAGTGTAGCTCCCAGTGAAAGCCAGAGAAAGAGTGGACGCCGCACTTTCCGACGAATTTTTGTTGCCCACAGACTGGGAGATTCCCTGCGGAGGAGCCACATGGGTTGCCAGTGCGACTCTTTTGGCCGGTGCGGCTGTTTTGCCGGTGCCCCAGCATGGCGCTTCCCGGTGTGGAGTATACGGGATGGACGGGCTTGGCTGGTCCCATCCCCACAAGGAAAACAGCAATTGGAAGCACTGAGGACTGAGAGTTGCACAGCAAGCACAGCGAACCCCGGGAAGGTCCGGCTCTGTGGGGAAGGGGCATCCACCAAAGGAAAACTAAGAAACAAAAAAACTTGATCACCGGGCGGAGAGAGATCCAAGATGGCCGAGGAGCAGCAGCTCAGGATTGTAGCTCCCGGTGAAAACGCAGAGAGCTAGTGGATGCTGCAATTGCAGATGAATTTTTGATGCCCACAGACTGGGAGATTCCTGGCAAAGGAGCCCCACGGGTCACCAGTGTGACTCTTTTGGCCGGCACGGCACTTCTCGGTGCAGAGTGTACGGGACTGGGTGCCCATTTAGTCGGGCTCGGCTGGTCCCATCCCCACAAGGAGAACAGCAATTGGAAGCACTGAGGACAGAGAACAAGCACAGCTGAGCCTGTGGGGAAGGGGCGCCCGCTGAAGGAAAACTAAGAAACAGAAAAAACTTCATAACCAACAAGCCGGACGTCCACTCAGAGACCCAATCTGAAAGTCGGCAATTACAAAGACAGCAGGTGGATAAATCCACAAAAATGGGAAGAAACCAGTGCAAAAAGGCTGAGATCACCCGAAATCAGAATGCCTCTCCTCCTACAGGGGATTGCAGCTCCTCATCAGCAAGAGAACAAGGCTTGACAGAGGATGAGTGTGAGGAACTCACAGAATCAGACTTCAGAAGGTGGATAATAAGAAACTTCTGTGAGCTAAAAGAACATGTTCTAACCCAATGCAAAGAAACTAAGAACCTTGAAAGAAGATTTAACGAAATGCTA
>CAUYQU010007041.1:0-19649 GCA_963574635.1 Cheracebus regulus | reverse complement strand
ACAGATCAACGAGATAGAAAATTAACAAGGATATCCAGGACTTGAACTCAGACCTGAAACAAGTAAACTTAACAAGTATTTACAGAACTCTCCACTCCAAATCCACAAAACATACATTTTTCTCAGTATCACATTACACCTATTTTAAAAGTGACCACATAATTGGAAGTAAATCACCCCTCAGCAATTGCATAGCATTTCACAGGTTTATATAAAATATTGGTTGGCTGCTTGTTTTATTTTCATCCCCTATTCCTTCCTGTCTGCATTAAGCACAATTATTGGCATAAAAGAGGTCTTTAATACCCAATTTTAGACTGCATTCTAGCCTGGGCAATAAAACAAGAATCCCGTTCTCTCTCCCTCTCTCTTTCATTCTTTTTTTCTTTCTTTCGCTCTTTCTTTTCTTTTCTTTTTTTTTAAAAAAAAGACACTCCTTAAACTTTAGGAAATAAAAATTACAATGCCTGAGATGAAAAGTTTGCTGAATAAGATTAATGTGTGCAAAAAAATTGCAGATGAAAACATTACTGAACTTGAATACCTAACAAAAGATATTTCCAAGTGAAACATATAAAGAAAAAAATGAACAGAGCTTCTGTGATCCGCAGGAAAATTTCTTATTTATTACTTGAAACAATGTGTATGCCTTTCAATGAGTGAATGGTTAAACAAACTGTAGTACATCTGTAACAGAGAAAAACATTCATTATTTAAAAACTAAATTTTTGATACATACAACAGCCTGAATGAATCTCCAAAGAATTATCTTGCATGAGAAAAAACCTCAAAGGATGATGTACAGTTTGATTATATAATAATCTTGAAATAACAAAATAAAGTAACAGATTAGTGATTGCCAGTCATTAAGGAAGGGGTAGGTGCAAAAAGAAGAGGCTGTGACTCTAGAAGGTCAACATGAGGCCTCCTTGTGCTGATGTAAATGTTCTGTATCTTGACTGTATTCGCATCTCTATCCTCATTATAAATTTTACTATAATTTGGCAAGATGTTGCCACTAGAAAAAAAAACTGTGTAAAGGGCACACAGTACCTCTATTCTATCTTTTAAGTATATATAAATTTTAAGTATATATATTACAAAATTTTGTAAACATAGAAAGTTCAAATAGCAATGGTATTTAAGTTAAACAAAAAGTAAATGGTATAAGCCTTCCAATTAAAAAAAAAAAAACGATTGTCAGATTAGATGATATAATGAGACCCAACTACATAGTGGGTCAAAAAATACACTTTAAATATAAAACCACAAATGAATTAACATTTTAAAATGGAAAAATACATGTCACTCTAATCTTAATCAAACCTGGAGGGGCTATTTAATATCAAAGTATTTTTCAAAGCAAAGATTAAAGATATTTATTTTATAATGATCAAAGGGTCAGGTAATCAAGAAGACATAAAAAGTCTGAGTTCTTATGTAACTAATAACAGGCCTTCAGAATATATACAGCAAAAGCTGACAGAAATGCAGGAAGAGATAGGGAAATTTGCAAATATCAAAGATTTCAATATACTTCTTTCAAGAGATTATTAAGTTGATAGAAAATGAAGAATAATGTAGATTAGAGCAGTACTATTAATAAAATTACCTTAATATTTAGAAAATACCCAATGACAGAAAAGTATACACTATTTTCAAGTGAATACAATGTTTACAAAAAATATTCTGAGTTATAAAACAAGTATTTATTTAACAAAGTTTAGATCATACAAGGTATTTTTCTGAACACAATGACACCATATCAGAAATCAAAAACAAAGATACTGAAATATCTTCTAAATAATTAGAAATTAATAACATAATGCTGAATAACTTGTGTCAACAAGAAAGGAAGAGGGAAAATACTATTTGGAGTTGAATAAAAATGCAGACACAGTATAGCAAAATATGTTGGTTGACATTAGGAAAATATTTAAGTGAAGTTTTATATTACAAAATGCTTATATTAAAAAGAAGACAGAGGTGTCCCAACCATTACCTGTATTTCCACCTTAAGCAAATTTTAAAAAAAGGGACAAACTACATCTGAAGGCCTTTTATATATATAACAAAATATATATTACAGAAAAATATCATGAAAATAGAAGCAGAAAAATGAAAAGTTTGTTAACTGAGAAGATGGAAAAACATGAGAAACTTCTAGCCCAATTATCAAGGGAAAACAAAATTATCAATGATATCAGGAAAGAGAGAAGTGCTATCACTTAGATTCTGCAGATGGTAAAAGTTTAAGAGAATATTATGATCAATTTTATGCAAATAAACTTGAAAATATAATTGAAATGGACAGATTTCTTCAAAGATACAACCAGAGCACATTCAAAAAAGATGAAAAGCTCTTCATCTGCTGCAGAAACTGCATATGTAGCAAATAGCCTTCCCACAGGAAATTCCAGGCCCAGATAGACCCAATGTTGTATTTTACCAAATGTTTAGAGAACAAATAATATTGGCAAAACCAGAGTTATTACAAGAAAATTACAGTCTTGATTTTTCCAAGTAATTTACACACAAACACACACACACACACACACACACACACACGGAGTGAGGGACGGGACAGAGACAGAGAAGGAAAGGGAGGTAGAGAATGAGAGTAAACTATCAAGTGGGGTTGCAGAAATGCAAGGTTAATTGAATATTTGAAAATCAAAAAAATTATTATTAACAGCATTAAAAAGAAAATGTATGTAGTCATCAATAGATGAAGAAAAAGCATTTCATAAAATCTAACATTAATTCCTGATGAAAACAAGTAGCAAACTAGATATAAAAGTGAATTTCTGCTTGATAATATTTATGAGAACGATGTAACTAAAATTATACTTAATGGAGAAATATTAAACACTTTCTCCTTAAGATCAGGAATACCAATAACAATAAAAAACCCATTTGAATTTTAAAAGCATCTAAAATAACATCAAAAATATGTAATATATAGAAATAAATTTTTAAAAAGTGTGAAAGATATATATACTGAAAACTACAAAATATTGCTGAGAAATTAAATAAATGGAATACTGTGTTCATAGATGGAAAAATTCAATACTGATAGGTTTTAAACTTTCCTGAAAAGAATTCTGTGTATTAAAATATTTGAAATCCAATTATCATCAGGATTCTCTTTGTAGAAAATGGCAAACTGAATATAAATTTCATATGGAAATTCAAATATCCTAGAAGAATCAAAACTATTCTGAAAAGAAAAAACGTTTTCAAAACACTAATCCTTGATTTCAAGTCTTAATCAAGAGTAATCAAGGAAGTATAATGTTGTTATCAAGATAGACAAGTAAATCAATAGAATAGAATAGAGAATCCCAGAGATGGGCCCAATTTATATTATAAATTGATTTCTGACAAAGGTGCAAATATAGTTCAGAGGAAAAAAATAGACACTCAAAGAATAGTGCTGGAACAATTAGATATTACTTAAAAAGTGAACTTTGATCTGTATACCACATAAAAATAGTTTACAGACCTAAATTTTAAACTTAACCTATAAAACTTCTAGAAAAGATAAAATCTTTGTGACTTTGGTTATTCAAAGATTTTTTAAACATACACCAAAAGCATTATCCATTAATGAAAAACTGACTAATTGAACTTCATAAATATTAAGAACTTATGCTCTTTGAAAACACTGTCAAGAAAATGAAATTGCAGGCAAAGCACATGAGAAAACATCTGCAAATAATGTGATCTGACCAGAGATTTGTAAGCAGAATATACGAAGAACTCTCAAAACTCAAAAGGAAAATTAAGTTCAATTTTAAAAATTAGCAAAGCTTTAAACAGACATTTCACCAAAGAAGATATATGAATGGCAAATAGGTAGTTAAAACATGTTCAACATCATTTACTTATTAAGGAAAAGCAAATTAAAGCCATAATGAGATACCATTAAACACCTATTAAAATTTGTAAAAGTTAAAAAAAAAAAAACAACGTATCACAGCAATGGCTAAGAAGTGTATCAGCTGAACATTCAAATACTGGTGGGATTGTAAAATGATACACATGCTTTGGAAAATGGCTTGGCGGTTTGCTTAAAAATTATACCTATCATACAATTTAGCCATTCTGCTCTTGGGAAAATTCCCAAGAGAAATAAAAGCATGTGGCCATACAAAGACTTGTACATTAATGTTCATAGAAGCTTCGGTTGTATCAGTGAAAGCTTGAACCAATTCAGATAGCCACCCACAAGTGAATGGATAAACAAACTGTGGCCTGTCCATATATTGGCATACTACTTAGTACCAAAAAGGAATAGACATTGATACACACAACAAAATTGATGAGTCTCCAAAGCATTATTCTTAGTGAAAGAAGCTATACCAAAAAACCTGATATATTTTGTAGGTTTGCATTTATACTAAACTCTAGAAAATGTGAGGTAATCCATACTGACAGAAAGTAGACCAGTTATTGCCTGAGGATCAGGGAGTCATGCAAAAAAACAAAAAGCAGGAAAGAAGGATTGTAAAATTACAGTAGAGCATGAGAACTTTTGGGGATGATAGTTTGTGCTGATGATTGTACGTATGTCTGTATGCATTTATATGTACACACATAAGTAAATGTTAGATTTCACTAAATTGTACATTTGAAATATGTGCAGTTTATTTTATGGCAAATACATCTCAATAAAGCTGTTTAAAAAATGGAAGTGAGAAAAGAATAAATACACATTTTGGATAATGTTTATCCCACTACAGAGACTGAAGCGTATGCACTGCAGGAAGACCTAATGATCAGCTGTATTTTATTACTGTGATTTTAGCTTTTCTGTTCAGTGATGTGTTCATGGGTGTTGATTATATTATTAAAAATAAAATAGAGACCTTGCTAAGATGGTTAAATAGGAACAGCTCCAGTGCTCAGTACCCAGCGAGAGTGATGCAGAAGGCGGGTGATTTCTGCATTTCATCGCACTGGCACTGGTTAGACAGTGGGTACAGCCCAAGGAGGGTAAACAGAAGCAGGGAGGAGAACATCACACACTGGGGCTGTTGGGCGGTGGGGGGATAGGGGAGAGATGGCAAGAGTTGGGGGCCTAGGGGAAGGATAATATTAGGAGAAATACCTAACGTAGATGATGGGGTGATAGATGCAGCAAACCACTATGGCACATGTATACTTATGTAACAAATCTGCAGGTTCTGCATATGTACCCCAGAACTTAAAGTATAATAATAAATAAATAAATAAAACCAGGGCAGAATAATCCAATAATGAGAATATATTGTAAAATAATGGTAATATTTAACAATTCAGTTTTTTATACTTCTCTTCCAAAAAGTTAATTATAAAAACAGTATTATTTATAGGGTCTACTCAAATGTTATTAAACATTCATGATAAATTACAGTAACAATTTAAGTTCTACAGTATCTTGGAATAGAAGACTATTTCTAGTTCTATCTCTAGTTTTGATCGAAAGAAAACGATGCACCCAAATTTCCTTCGAAGATAAGCTTTTAAGCATTTTGGCTGTTCTACTTCAGGAAGTTAATTTATTAAGTCTAGTTCACAGAGAATGCCACATGAAAAATCGCTTGTTAAAATGGGTTGTAGGATGCTCTCTCTCACCTGTGACTTAAGCCATTTCATTGTGCATTTGGACATGAAACTTAACGATCTAGCCTGCCCAGGGTGGTTGTTACTGCCTTGGCTTTTGGAATAGGGGGAAAGATGTTAGCCCTGTATTGCTTTATCTTATTTCTTTGTGGTAAAGGGTGGAGTGATGTGTGAATATGATGTTTTTCCAAGGTTTCTGGCAACTGTTACACCCTCTGTCCATGATGTCAACTGGAGAACTTGAGCCAATTATTTCCCCACTGGGTTTTCTTCTCTAATATATGGGCTTGTAGCAGGTCTTAAATCATGGTTTTGTAATGTATTTAAAGCTATGACTGTAATAGTCCTGAAAGGCTCAGCTTTTGCTAGAAAGATAATGAAATAAACTAGATAATAGCTACAGATTCCTCAAAACAGATGCTGGTGGAGGCTTTTCACACTGCACAATTCCAGGCAGAAAACTCACATAGAATTCAATCAGAAAGCTGCCCCTGGAGTTGTGTAATTGTTCAGCCCTTGAATGTTAGAAATAGATGGAGAACAATTTAAGATACATCAAAGTCAGTTTCTATTCTGTTACATTCTTAAATTTTGTACTCTAGAAGTAAAAGCAGTTGTCAGTTATTTAAGGTATCATTACACAGGATTTTGATTTCATCAGATTATTTGATTCTTTTAGTAAAATCACTTCCTAACAAGTTTTGGACACACATACTTAACTTACTGTTCATACTCAAAGATATTCAAAACCTTGCATAAGAAATCACATAAATTTCTGCTTTGTATTTATCAATGTTACCACTTTTTCTTTCCACGGTGATGAAAATAACCCATGACTGAACAAAGCAAAACAAAAACAGTTGCTGAGAACAGAGCTTTGAGATGGGACACAGGAGGTTTATAATACACTCCAGCTCTGCCTTGTCCCTCATTGTCCATGCACATCCAGTTCATTATAGAGCCTTTAGAATGGTGGCATGCCTTGATCGCCACAAAAGTCACAATGGAAAAGTGTTGGGGGAGTGGGATAGTTTCCTCTGCTACTGCCAGCCCTGTGTCATAATTAACATAATCATTTCTCTCCTGTGCCACTCAGTTTACTGTTCGCCCACCTCCAATCAGTACTTTGGTTTTGGCTGATTATGTGGTTGGAACATTTAGTTCAGCTTTACTTGTTTGCCTGTGGTTATTTCAAACATCAGTTTCCAGTCCAGGCATACGGGCATGAAGAATCCCTTGGTCCCTTAATGTATCTCTTCCTACCAAACGTTATCAGGGTGATTAGATAATCACTGATGTGTAAGATCCTTTTCTTGCCTGTTAGTACACCAGAAGCAGCAGCCCTAAATAAGCTGGTAGTTCCTAGTTTCTTCAATTTCACTAGTAGTTTTACTGCATACCCTTGCAGAAATTCTTTCTCTCCCACTCCCAAGAGGCAACATTTCTACTCTAGCAGAACTTAAGTTGCACAAATGGGAATCACAGATTATACAAATGAGTATGCATGAGGTTAATCATACTTCAATTCCTGAGTTATCAGCCTGACGTATTTTAGCTAACAGGGATATACTGCTATAAAGGTTATACAAATAGTTCAGTTTTACATACTATCCATGTGAACATACTACCCAGTTCTGCAAAAAATTTTCCCGTCACCATAGCTGAATTTTAAATGGCTATCTATATTCTGAATTCGATTCTATATTCTAAAAGAGCCTTAAGATCCTATATACTTTTACCAACAACATACATTCTTGATTTTTAACACTGTGGTAAGATATACATAAAACTTTCCTTTATAATCAATTTAACTGTACAGTTCGGTTATATTAAGTGTATTCACAACATTGTGCAACTATCTCCATTGTCCATTTCCACAGTTTACTCACTGGCTACTCTGGGTGATGTTGCATATGGCAGAACCAATGATTGCTCTGGCAGTGTGCCCATTGTCACATCTTACTCATCTTAGTCTGACAGTTCGTGGGATCCCACGATGTTAAATCTGGCTTCTGTAATTTTCAAATAGTGGCAACTTGCAGACATTTAAGGAGCAAGAGATATGTGAAACAGATATCAATTTACATAGAATTGAGTCACTGCCCCTTGGAAGATAACATCTCATCAGCCTGCCACTAAATGAATCATGGGTTTTCAAGATGGAGAGTACCTAATCATATATATATCTAGCCCAAAAATCCTTATCTCCAGTCCCTCAGTCTTGCTTCTTCCAGGATTCTGGCCAACTGGCCAATACATTATCCACTGCCCAGGAATCTATGTCTTTCTTTACATTTCTCCTTCTTTACAAGGTGAAAAAGTCAAGTTCTGTGATTACAGCTGTGGATACTGGGAGATTTCCCTTTACCACCCTTACTCAAAGTCAGCATGACGGGATCGTAGAGTGGTAGAAGCCTCCTCTGTGCTAACAAAAGTGTATCCATTGAGTTCTTCTCTCAGTTGACTGTGTGTAACCCTTCATGGGGCCATAGGCATAAAATGAGAGAGAAGAGTCAGTACAACAGAAGCAGTCAACGCTGGATGCTACTCCACTTGTTCATGTACCTTACCTGTGCCCTCTAGATGTGTTTGGATCTTACCCCAAATATCAGTTTTATCATGCAACACAGTATCGCTCTCTCTGCCAAATTTGCTGACTCAATGAATCTGATAATATCCAGTTTACTATGAGAAATTTCAGGTATATAGTTACCTTGTATCTCATGGCCAGTTGCTCATTCTCTGAGTGCTCAGTAGCAGACTAGAGAATGCTTGTCAAATAGCAAGTGGCTCCCTGCCACAGTGCTAATGGCCTTTCTCCAGAACCCTAGAATTCTGTGCTATGACTCCACTACTGGAGATTTCAAGGGACACCACCCCAAATCCTTAACTACCAATGATACCTCTAACCTCATTGGATCTGCTTGGCCACATGGCCCAAGTAGCAGTGCAGCTCTAACCACAGGCGGAACATTCTAGAAAGTCTTCTTCTCTGCCATGCCCCACTCAAAACCAACAGTTTTCCAAGCTGAATTGTCAGGAAGCAGACACTGAAATGGAGTTAGAGATGCACCATTTTCTGAGGGATTAGCACCTGTATGAAAGGAAGAAAGGCTGGGCAGATAATGAATCTTAACTACATTTCAGGGTCAGCAAGGACTTGGCCAAACTTCTTGGGAACTGTAGAGCAAAGACTGCCCACAAGAGATTTCCACATTAAGACCAAAGTAGCTGGACTTTTATGCCCTTATCTTGCTTGGTCTCTACAAGTTGGCTGTCCTGGAAAGTGCATGGCCTTAAATAAAGCAGCTGCCTGGAGTTGTGGCCAACCTTGTCTAAAGTTGAGGCTGCCTGTTGACCTCACTTCTTACAGCTGTGCATCAAGTTGTTCCTGAAAGGAAAACCAGATGACCTATCTCCATTGACAACAATTACTTTGACCAACTTTCCTTTTATTTTTGAGAAAGATGATCTCCAGGATTTCAGTGGGATTCTTTTCGAGGCAAAAGTTAGAAGGAGGAGGTTAGTAAAATGAATGGAAGTCCCCACTGCTATAGTTGGTTTCAAGGCCACAACTGACACTCATAATTTTCCATTTCCACTATCCATTCCAGAAACCCCTTAATCCAAGTTACCATCTCTGCAGTCCTTGGAAAACTATCTGCTACTATGTTGCAGATCTGTGTCTGTGAGCCCTTGGTTATCATGCCATTTCAAGCTAATGTTGCTCTAACTGCCCTTTTAAAGCCACAGTTGGGCAAGAGAGCACCAAGTTGTCTCCAGATGAATCATCTGGGTTCCAAATCCATACATACTACTCCCCACCCTAATGTGTAGTAATGTCTTTGCCTCATCCTGTTGATCAGGGTCAATTATTCATACAAAATGACAACACTTAGTCTTGCATCTTGATTCCTGTACACACAAACATACCAACATGCCTAATGGCAACCAAAGTTCATCATTCATTGGAGCTCTTGCTATGTCCCCTGATGAAAGTATACTCCTTGATGAACAAGATCTCTAACTATACAGGTTCTAAACTTGTAAGAATGGAAAACATCAATTCTTCTGGTGGCTCTTTTTGAGTTGTAAATGAGTCCACCACTGCACTGACTTCCTGGCTTCCCAGACCCATGTAATCTTCATATTTGGGACATGGAGCTATGCAGAGGCTTTGGTTCAACATCTGGATGGTGTCCTGTAGAATGGAACTGTTCTCTCCATGTTGACCCATCAGTTGCACCTTTATTTTAATTTTGAGACGGAGTTTCACTCCAGTCACCCACATCGGAGTGCAATGGCGCAATCTCAGCTCACTGCAACCTCTGCCTTCCAGTTCAAGCACTTCTCCTGCCTCAGCCTTCCAAGTAGCTGGGATTACAGGCGCCCACCACCACGCCCAGCTAATTTTTTTCCCCACTGTTTAAGGAATTTTTATTAAAGCAAAATTTTGTAATCCAAATTACGTTTCCTTGCTCAGTCTTCAATTCTGTTACTTAGAACTGACATTTTGAGCTATTCCACAGTAAAGAATTACAAAATTAAAGAAAGGGATGCTTTAAATTTTTGTACTTTGCTGAAAATTCTTTTTCCCAGGGTCTATAAAACATTAATTTTTTATATTTTACTTTTTTTGTTTTTAAATTAATAAGTAATCTAGGACTAGCAATTATGTTTGCTAGACCTGACATTTGCTCAGTACATAAGGTTCAAAGTTTCCTTTTTTATTTATTTTATATTTTGCAATTTTTTTTCCATAGTATTTAAGTTTTTCGATGTTTAGATATTTTTCTTCGGTGAAGCACACGTTTCTTGTCGTGGTCCCTGATCAATTTAAAACAGTTGGAACAGTGGTGGCACTGTTAGCGGCTTTCTGGGCAGCCTCTTTAGCTTGCTGGGCTTGGACTACAGCTACAGCTTCATCAGCCTTGGAACGGAGTGACTCTGGAGACTCAAGTATATGAAGAAGTTCTGAATTATCAGTCTCCAACAATATGCGAGTGATTTTACCAGTAAGAGAAAGGTGCATGGCTTGAATAAGAGGTAACAGCCATTCACCCAACATTTGCTTTTGCTCCTGAGGAGGGGCAGATGCCAACATGGAAGGAGTCAAAGGTTCTTGACCTTGTACATGAACAGCAGGCTGTTGTATTGTAACTTATGGCTGTGCATGAAGATGTTGCTGAGGACTGCGAACTCCCACAGCATATTTATACTGCTAATTTTTGTATTTTTGTAGAGATAGTGTTTCACCATATTAACCAGGCTGGTCTTGAACTCCTGACTTCAGGCGAGCCACCTGCCTCTGCCTCCCCAAGTGCTGGGATTACAGACGTGAGCCACTGCGCCCGGCCCAGTTACACCTTTACGAGGCCATTTTATTTCTCTATTAAGCCAGCTTTTGGGTGGCCAGTATGGAACACAAAGAATGAATTCCTTGGTTTGGGGCTCACTCTCACATTTCCTTTGATATATAGTGAGTTTCTTAATATACATGGTATTAGATGGAATTCCATGTTGGATACTGGTGGGTGCTGGAAAACAAAACTGTACATGAAAAATGAATTCTAATAATAAAATACTGGCTTTCTCAGAAACCAAATGTAGTCAATTTCCATAAGGGAGTCAATTGATGTCCTTGAGGTGTGGTGCCACATTGTGGGCTCTATGCTAGCTTTTGTTGCTGAAAGATTAGATATTGAACATGAGCAATATGTAGCTCAGCCTTAGTAACTGAGAGTTCATTCTGCTGCCCCATGTGTAGTGTTTGTCTCTGCTGTCATTGTCACTTCATGTGTTCATTATGCCTACTCTGGGATGGCCGATCACAAAAGCTGGCTGTCAACTGGCTGCACAATATTTTATAGTTGGCTGTTTAGTCTTTTTTCTGTGGTGGATGTTATCTGTCATTGCTTACATGTCATACATAAATCTATAAATCTACACACTTTATGTTCATTACCATATATTTATCTATTTGCCTCAACTCAGACCTCATTGTCTATTATTTTTTTATCATTTACCTTCTAGGCCTTAGACTAATCACTCAGGCCATCTGCAACCATGCATATACTAACTTCAGGTAACTTCTCTTTGCACATAAAATGGATGACCAGGAGCATTCCTATACCTCTGCCCATTGGGAAGATTTTTTTTCACCATTATCCTTCAAGGCTATCTCTGAAAAAGTCTGCTGTATAATGCAGCTGTCACCCATTTGGGGCTTGCTCTCGGTAACAAGCTGACCCATCTATAAACCAAAATAGTATTTTACCAATCTTCTTTCAGTTGATTATTTAGAATACCTGTACAAACACAGATGTCAGCTAAGAGAGAGGCAATGGTGCAAGAGTGGAAGACATGGGGTACTGGAATAAAATGAATGTGTTTCTGTGTATCTCACAGGTCATTTTAAAGCTTAATTTTATTAACAATTTGAAGTTATGGGCCTTTATTTCCTTCAAGGCCTCTAAATAAATTTTATTTATATACTATGCCAAGTTTCTTCTAAAAGATATTATCACCAAAATGCCGAAAGAAAAATAACCAAAGAATAAAATCTACCTAAGGGTCTTGGAAGGCAAAATTTTGAATTGTATCCAGAGACTCACATAGCTAGATTATCGATTTTTAAGGGAAAAAAAATCAATTTGTGTATTGTAAACCCTTTAACATTTGTAGAATACAAACTCACTAAGTATGTGCTGAGTTTATGAATCCATGTCTTACAAGTATAATTTAGACAGACTTTCTGTCACTGGTCACTGTACTGGTCAATCCCAAATTATGTAGGGAAAAACGTAAGAACAAGAGAAGACATTTTTGGGGCCTCTTTGTATTGTTTATCAACTCTAGCGTAACACAAAGGAGACTAAACAAAGCTGCAGTCGCAACTTAGGCTAAAAGGGCCGCAGTCGCAACGCAGGCTAAAAAGGGCCACAGTCACAACGTAGGCTAAAAAGGCCACAGTCAGAACGTAGGCTAAAAAGGGCCGCAGTCACAATGTAGGCTAAAAGGGCCACAGTCAGAACATAGGCTAAAAAGGGCTGCAGCCACAATGCAGGCTAAAAAGGGCCACAGTCTCAACATAGGCTAAAAAGGGCCGCAGTCGCAACGTAGGCTAAAAGGGCCTGCAGTTGCAACGTAGGCTAAAAGGGCAGCAGCTGCAACGTAGGCTAAAAAGGGCCACAGTCACAACGTAGGCTAAAAAGGCCACAGTCAGAACGTAGGCTAAAAGGGCCACAGTTAGAACGTAGGCTAAAACTAGTTACTATTTGCTGCTGATAAGGATTAGCAGCACTTTTTAAGTCCTGAGTTTCAGGCACTTTGCCTAACTAACTCTTTACATACCTAATGTATTTCAGTCTTCAAGACCAACTTCAAGTTGAAAATGATCAGTACTGTTTTACAAAGAGAGTAGCTGAGGTCAAGCAGTTAATTAAAATATTCCAGGTTACACTGAAGCCAGGAATCAAGATCAGGTGTAAATAAATTTGAATCCCATATGACTGATGAATGCTACACAATGATTTATTTAGTTCCTGCAGTATAAAATAATTTCTAGTGAAAATAATAATTACGGCTCTTATTATCAAAACCTTACACTGTTCTGAGATTTTGTCTGTGTCACCTTTATATGAATTTCACAAGAACACTATGGTTGATACTACCAGTGTCTCTGTCTTAATGGCAAGTAAAATAAAGCACAGGAATAAAGTCAGTCTGCCAAGGTGGCACAATCAGTAAGTGGTTGAAGTGAAATTAGACTTCCAAGACTGTTACTCTTGGACACTACTCAGAATTTCCTGGTAGTGGGGGCTTAATATCAATAAATACTAACAGTAAATGATCTGGGGTCATTTTAAGTTCCACTTAAAAAATAATTTTTGGTGCTTTCAAATTCTGATTTCTACTATGATGAACATAGGACTTAAAAGTCATTCTCATCCACATTCATCAACCAACCAACCAAAAAACTAAATAAACTAAAAACAAATTACTTAAATCCATGAGAACTGAGCTGGACAAACCGCCAACCTTAAAAACCAACCATAAAAACAAGAGAAACAGGCAAATACAAAGAATACAGTTTGGCTTCCCTGCAGATGAAGCCTCTGGAGCCAGTAATTCATAAGAATGCTTAACTTTGACCAGTTCTTGGAGGCTTACTTCAGACTACCTGACAGCAGATTTTGAGAGCCAATCCCCAGGGCACTAAACTTTTGTGAATTTTACCTCCAGGAGCTCCACACACTGCTCAAGGTAAAGACTGAAAAACAGTTTAGCACTGGGATCAAAAAGTAACCATTATCAAATACCCTGAGGAAAAGCGATCATTTAAAATAATCCAAAGCATTCCCCACAGCAGAAGCCTACCTAGCAAGTAAGGGAAGTAACTTCACCAGAGCACTGACTTAGGGCAATAAATTACCCAAATCCAGCCCCTTCTAGCCTTACTGCCTATCATAAATAGGAAAAGCAGCCAAGAAGTCCTTGTGAAGGTTACAGTCAAGGAGCACAAATCCATTTTAAGACTGAGACTTAACATAAGGTTATACACTGCTTCATCTTTCCTGCCCTTGTCCACCACAGAGTTCCAGTAGAATAATAGTAGGTTACAGCTGAAAGAACTGCAAGCCTCAGACTCTATTTAAGAAGGAGATTCTAGGGAAATTCAAAAACAGCAGAGAGACAAAAACAAGAACAATAGAGGCAACTGAAGCCTGTGGCAAATACAGCTACAGAAAACAGTAAACACAGATAAGCTGTTAGCCACATAAACATAAAGTCTCACACTAAAGGCCTACATACTTTAGTTCCTATTATCCAATGCATTATTTCCAGTTTATACCAAAAAATTACAAGACATGCTAAAAGCAAAGAAAAAAATGAGCTAGAGACAGAGCAAACACCACCAGTGAATATTTTGAAATTACCACATTCTAAATGTAAAGTAACTATGATGAATATGCTAAGAAATGAAATGGTAAAAGTAGGTAACATGCAAGAATATTTGAGTAATGTAAGCAGAGACATAATCTCTAATAGAATCAAACGGAAATGCTGCAAGTCATAAACATTGTCACAGATATGAAGAATGCCTTTGATAGATCATCAGTAGGCTAGACACAGCCAATATGTTAAAAGAAACATAACCAAATTTTAAAAAATTAAAAATGAGATAGAATATCCAAGTACAGTAGGACAATTACAAAAGGTATAACCTACATATAACATACATATAATAAAAATATGAGGAGGAGAAAAAAGAGAAAGAAGCAAATAGGTGAAATAATAATGGCTGAGTATTTTCCAAAATTAAGGTAAAAAATAGAACCACAAATACAGGAAGCTCAGAGAATGCCAAGCAGAAAAAATTCAAAAGATATACATTGAAGCATATTATATTCAAACTATAGAAAAATTAAAGGCAAAGAGAAAACTGTGAAAGAAGTCAGAAAGAAAAACAAAAGAAAACAACAACAACAACAAAAAACACCTATAGAGAAACAAAATTGTTACATTGGACTTATCTTCAGAAACATGCAAGCAAGAAAAAAAAATGAAGGAAAATATTTAAAGTGTTCAAAGAAAATAAAAAACAAAACACTGGCAAATTAGAACTCTGTATCCAATGAAATTATACTTCAAAAGTGAAGAAGAATAAAGACTTTCTCAAACAAAATCTGAGGGTAATTATAGCCATCAGATCAGTCTTGCCAAAAATGATAAGAGTAGTTCTTCAGAGAAAGGAAAAGTAATATAGGTCAGATATATAGAGAGAAATAACATAGGCCACATATATATAGAGAACTTGGATCTTCTTTAAGAAGGAAGTCCAGAGAATAATAAAAAGGTAAATAAATCTTTAATTTTCTTATTTCTATCTGATGTAACAGACACCTGTTCACAGCAATAACAACCATGTTATATAAATATTTATATATGTATGTTCATACACCCACAGCATATGGATAAGTAAAAAAATAGCAATAATGTTATAAGAATGGAGGGAGGAATTTAAAGTATTCTGTTGATTTATATGTGCACTATCTTTGAATCAGTATAGTTTTTTGAAAATGTTCTTAGATAGTGTTTGTTCACAGATGACATCACTGTTTATGTAGAAAATCTCAATGAATTAGCCCCTCTTCATAAAAATCCCCTATAACTAATAGGTGGTTTTAGCAAGATTGAAGGATACAAGGTCAGTATACAAAAGTCAGTTGCTTTTTATATAGTGGCAATGCACAACTGGAATTTAAAATTTTAAACACACCATTTATATTAACACCAAAATAGAGACACACACAATATTACAGAGAGGATAACATATATATCAGAGAAAATCTACAAAACTCTGATTTAATCAAAGAAGATCTTTTAAAATGGAAAGATACTTTATGGTCATGAATAGAAAGACATAAAAGATGTTTAATATGTCAGTTTTCCTCAAATTGATCTATAAATTCAATATAATCCCCATGAAAATCCCAAGTTATTTTGTGGGTGTCAACAAATCGATTTTAAAGTTTATAAGGAAAGAGAAAAGACCTAGTGTAATCAACACAATACTGAAGGACAAAGTCAGAAGGATGACATTATCTTACTTGAAGACTTATAAAGCTACAATATTCAAGATAGTGTGGTATTGGTCAAGTAATAGACAAATTGGTAAGCAGAGCAGAATAGAGAGCAAAACAAATATTGTCAACTTACCTATTTCAAAAAAGCAAAGGCAATTTAGTGGAGAAAGGATAATCTTTTCAACAAATGGAATCAACAATTTGATACCTATGTGCAAAAGTATGAATCTAGACATAGCCTTACACATTGCACAAAAATTAATACAAAGTAAATCTAAGTGCAAAACACAAAACTCTAAGGCTTTTAGAATACAGCATAGGAAAAAACCTGGATGACCTTGGTTTGGCAATGAACTTTTAGATATAACACTAACAGTGTGATTAAAAAGAAATTGGTAAGATGGACTTTATTAAAATTAAAAAGTATAAATGATAGTCCAGAAAAACTTACCAGCATTAGCTAATTGTAAGAAATGTATCAAATAAATGCAAGATGTTAATTACATGAAAATTTGTCTGTCTGGGATTGGTGTGGGACAGATATACTAAACTTTATGTACTTTCTGCTAAATTGTTCTGTAAATATATAAAAATTGAAAAATAAATTTTATTCAAATAAAATTTAAAAATTATATTAAAAGTCAATTTTATTAAATAATTTAAAAATTTATTAATTACATTTCTTTATGAAAAAGCAATCTGTTAATTTTAGGACATTCAATAAAATAAATATAAGCAACAGAAGAAAATATTCAAAATCACTTATAATCCTTACATGGAAAGGTAAGCACTGTTACCATGTTATATATGCATAATTTTATTTTTTAATACTGACATTTTACAAAATGAATTCATATTGTATATATTAATTTTTATTATCCTTTTAAATTTAATATCATTTGTGTGATCATTTTATGGGTTGTTAAATATTTTTCCCAAACAATATAATTTTGGACATTTACATTGTTTCTGTTTTTTTCCCCATAATGAGCAACAACATGCTGAATGTCTGTGTATCTAATGCCTAATCATATTTTAAATTATTACCTCAAGAAAATGCATAGTACTAGAGGTATAATTTCTGTATCTAATAAAATTTACAACTGTAATTATTTTAGCTTTATATTGCCTAATTTCCTGCCAGTTAAACTAACTTCTATTTCATTAATAGGAAATGAGAAATTAGCCACATTCAACTCTAACCAACATGGAAACCTCTTTGATTTAGATATTATAATAAAATAAAACTCAGAAAATTAAATTATTAATTAGCTCGGTCATGAGTCTTTCTACTACAGCTCTCAGGAAAATGCCTTCAGTTAACTAGCTTTTGAATATGAAGCTCAGTATTTAAACATCCAGAGCATAATAGAAAAATTTACCCAGAGTGTTCCAACACTCATCACACATTTGTATCCTCTAAAGAGCAACTATTCAGCACCTGTTTTCAACTTGCTTTCTCCTATTTTTTAACTTGATAATTTCTACTTTCCTTAAGAAATAACTTTCATAGGGAGGCCGAGGCAGGAGAACTGCTTGAACCCAGGAGGCAGAGGTTGCAGTGAGCTAGGATTGTGCCACTGCACTCCAGCCTGGGTGACAGAGCAAGACACCATCTCAAAAAAAAAAGAAAAAGAAACGAAAAGAAAAAGAAATAACTTTCAGTATTGACCAAAACTGCGTAAGTGAATATGCATTATTTATGGGAAGTCTAATAACTAACAGGCACTCCACCTACCAATCTGATAGCAGTACGCAGTGCCCCACAGTAATGAAACTGATTAGAAAATGCAGAGAAACTGGTATTAAAATTGAGAAAGTCTAATAAAAATTTACATTGGATTAAATAATGACAATGATATTCAGTAAGAAACTAAACCTTAGTCTTTAAGCTTTTCAGTAGAATTGATAAATTAGAATGACAAGAATAGGAAAGAAGCTACAAGAAAAACATGTTAGATCCTTTTTCTACTGGCAGTTTCTTTTTTTAAACTTCAAGTTCAGGGGTACATGTGTAGTTTTGTTATGTAGGTACACTCACATCACAGTGGTTGTACAGATTATTTCTTCACCCAGGTATTAAGCCTAGTACCCCTTAGTAATTTTTCCTGCGCCTTTCCCTCTTCCCAACATCTACCCTCAGGTCAGCCCCAGTGTCTGCTGTTCACCTCTATGTGTCCATGTGTTCTCATCATTTGGCCCCCACTTAAAAGTGTACAGCAAAAGGAACCATCAGCAGAGTCAACAGACAACCCACAAAGTGGGAGAAAATCTTCACAATCTATACCTCTCACAAACGACTAATATCCAGAATCTACAATGAACTCAAATTAGTAAGAAAAAAAAAATCCTATCAAAAAGGGGGCTAAGGACATAAATACACAATTCTCAAAAGAAGACATACAAATGGCCAACAAACGTATGAAAAGATGCTCAATATCACATAATCAGGGAAATGCAAATCAAAAGCACAATGAGATTCCACCTTATGCCTGCAAGAATGGCCATAATCACAAAATGAAAAAAAGGTAGTTGTTGGCGTGGATACAGTGATCGGGGAACACTTCTACACCGCTGGTGGGAATGTAAACTAGTACAGCCACTATGGAAAACAATGTGGTGATTCCTTAAAGAACTGAAAGTAGAACTACCATTTAATACAGCAATCCCACTACTGGGTATCTACCCAGAGGAAAAGAACTCATTATTTGAAAAAGATACTTGGACACGCATGTTTATAGCAACACAATTCACAGTTGTAAAACTGTGGAATGAACCCAAATGCCCATCAATCAATGAGTGGATAAAGAAGCTGTGATATGGCTGGGTGTGGTGGCTCACACCTGTAATCCCAGCACTTTGGGAGTCTGAGGCAGGCAGATCATCTGAGATCAGGAGTTTGAGACCAGTGTGGCCAACATGGTGAAACCCCATCAATACAAATAGGAAAGGAGGAAGTCAAATTATCTCTATTTGCAGACAACATGATTGTATATCTAGAAGACCCCATCGTCTCAGGCCAAAATCTCTTGAAACTGATAAGCAACTTCAGCAAAGTCTCAGGATACAAAATCAATGTGCAAAAATCACAAGCATTCCTATACACCAATAACAGACTTAAAGAGAGCCAAATCAAGAGCAAACTGCCATTCACAATTGCTACAAAGAGAATACAATACCTAGGAGTACAACTAACAAGGAATGTAAAGGACCTCTTCAAGGAGAACTACAAACCACTGCTCAACGAAATAAGAGAGGACCCAAAGAGATGGAGAAACATTTCATGTTCATGGTTAGGAAGAATCAATATCCTGAAAATGGCCATACTGCCCAAAGTAATTTACAGATTCAATGCTATCCCCATCAGGCTACCAATGACCTTCTTCACAGAACTGGAAAAAACCACATTAAACTTCATATGGAACCAAAAGAGAGCCCGCATAGCCAAGTCAA
>CAUYQU010007039.1:0-40000 GCA_963574635.1 Cheracebus regulus | reverse complement strand
CCTCAGCGCTTCCAATTGCTGTTCTCCTTGTGGGGATGGGACCGGCCGAGCCCGACTAAAAGGGCAACCAGTCCCGTACACGCCGCACTGAGAAGCGCCGCGACGGCCAAAAGAATTGCGCTGGCGACCCGTGTGGCTCCTTCGCCAGGAATCTCCCAGTCTGTGGGCATCAAAAATTTGTCTGCAACTGCGGCATCCACTCACTCTCTGCGCTTTCACTGGGAGCTACAATCCTGAGCTGCTGCTACGCGGCCATCTTGGATCTCTCTCAATTTTTTGTATTTTTAGTAGAGATGGGGTTTCATCATGTTGGCCAGTCTGGTCTCGAACTCCTGACCTCAGGTGTTTGAGATGATCCACCTGCTTTGGCCTCCCAAAGTGCTGAGATTTATAGGCATGAGTCACTGCACCCGCCCAGCATCCACCATTTTGAAGTGTACAGTTCAGCAGTTTTTAGTACAATTTTCAAGGTTGTACAACTGCCACCACGAATTCTAGAACATTTTTATCACCCCAAAAAGAACCACCCCCTCGTACCTGTTAACACTTACTCTTGCTTCTCTGCTTCCCCCTAGTTTTTCTTCTCTATGAGTTTGCCTGTTCTGGACATTTCATAACAATAGAATCATAAAATATATGGTCTTTTGTGACTGGCTTCTTTCACTTAGCATAAAGGTTCATTTATGTTGTAGCATGTGTCAGTACTTCCTTTTCATAACTGAATAATATTCTCTTATGGATCTACCACATTTTGGGATACCCTCCATCCCCATTTCAATTGCCAGTATATACTGCTAGAGCTAGAAACAACCAAAACTCTAACCTTGCTATCTGAAAGTCTATAGTAATATAGTTTTGAAGAGTTGAGTATAATGAATAACCACTTTGGGAAGATATTCCTTGGGTTTCCTCTTGGCATCCTGACTCATTTAGTTCCTAGTTCATAAATGGGAAAGTAGATAACTTAATGTTTGAACCATCTTTACAATGCTGTGGTTGCCTGCTAGGAGTAGGTAGTATACTAGTCATCTTGTTTTATTTGTATAATTAGCTATCAATGACATATCTGAATATAACTCAGCAGAATTATAAACCTGTTTAATTGTAATGGGAAAAAGAAATGAATTAGTTAAGGGCCTTGGATAAGTAGACTAAGGTGAACAGACTAAGTACTAGAGTGGAGAGAAAGATGGAAGTGGATAATACTTATGGTAGAGGATAATACTTATGTCTAATTTATGTATATATTTTAACCATGAGCTAATTTGTCTACTTTTATTTTTTAAAATTCCTCCTCCTCCTCCCCCGCCCCCACCAACACCACCAAATTAAATTCATTTTTTATTCCCCTTGTTCTTATTATTATTTATTTATTTTTGAAATGGAGTTTGGCTCTGTTGCCCAGGCTGGAGTGCAGTGGCATGATCTCCACTTGCTGCAACCTCCACGTCCCAGATTCAAGCAATTCTCCTGCCTCAGCCTCCTGAGTAGCTGGGATTACAGGTGCCCACCACCACGCCCGGCTGATTTTTGTGTTTTTAGTAGTGATGGGGTTTCCCCAATTTGGCCAGGCTGGTCTCAAACTCCTGACCTCAGGTGATCCACCCACCTTGGCCTCCCAAAGTGCTAGGATTACAGGCGTGAGCCACTGTGCCTCGGCTGCTTTTATTTTAGATGTTGCAAAATTCAGTATTTTGCCTGTTATTTAACAGGTAACAGACAAAATGCATTTATATAAAAAGCTGAGACAGAGCTTAAGTGTACTTTATGATTTATTTTCTATGAAAAATATAGTGAAAAGATAGACTTCATCAGCATACAATTTTTTTTTTTTTGAGATGGAGTTTCGCCCTGTGGCCCAGGTTGGAGTGCAGTGGCACAGTCTTGGCTCACTGCAACCTCTGCCTCCCAGGTTCAAACGATCCTCCTGCTTCAGCCTCCCAAGTAGCTAGGATTACAAGTATGCACCACCATGCCCAGGTATTTTTTTTTTGTATTTTTAATAGAGATGGGGTTTCACCATGTTGGCCAGGCTGGTCTTGAACTCCTGACCTCAGGTGATCCACCTGCCTTGGCTTCCCAATGTGCTGGGATTATAGGTGTGAGCCATTGTGTCTGACCAGCATACAAGTTTTTAATATTCAACAGTAAGTTGAAAATATCTTATAATACCACTTTTTGTGCATTAAAAACATGAAATTTTGTGTGTAAAAGAGATAGTGAAAGTTTAAGGCTTGTAATTTTAAGACCTTTAGCTCTTATGAAAATAACAGACATAAACTGTGGTAATCTAGACAATGGCATATTAGTGAATGCTAAAAACAAATAAACTATTTGTCCATGAAAAGATGTGGAGTAGGTTGTGTGAGGTGGCTCACACCTGTAATCCCAGCACTTCGAGATGCAGAGGTGGGCAGATCTCCTGAGGTTAGGAGTTCGAGACTAGCCTGATCAACTTGGTGAAACCTTGTGTCTACTAAAAATACAAAAATTAACCGGGCGTGGTGGCAGGCACCTGTAGTCTCAGCTACTCGGAAGGCTGAGGCACGAGAATTGTTTGAACCTGGGAGTCGGAGGTTGTAGTAAGCTGAGGTGGCGCCACTGCACGCCAGCCTGGGCAAAAGAGCAAGACTCTGTCTCAAAAATAAAAACAGAAAGACATGGAGTAACCCTCAAATGCATAGTACTAAGTGAAAGAAGCCAATTTGCAAAGGCTTGGTGCTATGTTATTCCAACTATATGACATTTTGGAAAAGGCAAAACTCTGGAGACAGTAAAAAGATCATTTTGATTGCCAAGGATTGGGAGATGGTAGGGAGGGATGAATAGGTGGAACACAGAGGATTTTTAAGGCAGTGAACCTATTTTGTTTGAGGTAGTGAACCTACTGTAATGGTGGTTACATGTCATATTTTTGTCAAAATCTGTAGAGTGTACCACACCAACAGTGCACCCTTATGTAACTGATGCACTTGGGTGATAAGCATGTGTCAGTGTAGGTTCATCATTTGTAACAAGTATACCACTCTGATTCTGGATGTTGATAGTAGAGGACATTGTGTGTGTAGGGGGGCTGCAGATATGTGGAAATTCTCTGTACTTTAATTCATTTTTGCTGTGACCCTAAAACTGCTCTAAAAATAAAGTCTATTTAAAAAAAAATAACAAAAGGGACAAGTCATTTGTAACTCCAGGTAGTTTCCACGTGCTAAATGCCCTTTTTTTGGTGATAAAATCAAGTGATTCTCCTGCCTCAGCCAGGAGGCAGAGGTTGCAGTGAGCCGAGATCGCCCCACTGCACATCAGCTTGGGCAACAGAGCAAGACTCTGTCGCCAAAAAAAAAAAAAAAAAAAAGAATAGTAATATGGCATCAAAGTATGCATATTACCAACCTGACTGTTGAAAGAGTAACTGTAGTTTATCCTCAATTGTACCTATCTTTTTTTCTTTATTTTTATAATTCTCCAATTTGGTAACATTTATTTTTATTTTTTAACTTAGTTTCAGGGGTACATGTGTAGGTTGATTTTTATAGACAAATTGCATATCGCAGGGATTTGGTATATGTATTATTTTGTCATCCAGGTAATAAACATAGTACCTGATAGTTTTTTGATCTTCACCCTCTTCCCATGCACCACCCTCAAGTAGGTTCTGCTGTCTGTTTGTTGTTCCCTTCGTTGCATCCATGTGTATTCAATATTTAGCTCCCATTTATTAGTGGAAATGTGCAGTGTTTGGTTTTCTCTTCCTGTGTTAGTTTGCTTAGGATAATGGCCTCCACCTCCATTCATGTTGCTGCCAAGGACATTATCTCATTCTTTTTTTCTTTGAGACAGAGTTTCCCCTCTGTTGCCCAGCATGGAGTGCTGTGACTCGATCATGGCTTGCTATAACCTTCACCTCCCACGCTCAAACAATTCTCATGCCTCAGCCTTCTGATGAGCTGGGATTACAGTGTGTGCCACCATGCCCAGCTAATTTTTGTATTTTTGGTAGAGATGGGGTTTTGCCACATTTGCCAGACTAGTCTTGAACTGCTGGCCTCAAGTCCACCCACTTTGGCTTCCCAAAGTGCTGAGACTACAGGTGTGAGCCACTGCACCCAGCTTCACTCTTTTTTTTTTTGCCCCAAGACAGAGTCTTGCTTTGTCACCCAGGCTGGAGTGTAGTGGCATGTTCTTGGCTCACTGCAACCTCTGCCTCCCAGGTTCAAGCAATTCTCCTGCCTCGGCGTCCAAAGTAGCTGGGATTACAGGAGCCAGCCACTGCACCTGGCTAATTTATGTATTTTTAGTAGAGATGGGATTTCACCATGTTGGCCAGGCTGGTCTCGAACTTCTGATCTCATGATCTGACCACCTGGGTCTACCAAAGCGTTGGGATTACAGGTGTGAGCCACTGTGCCTGGCTACCTCATTCTTTTTTATGGCTGTGCAGTACTCTATGGTATATGTGTGCTATCTATCTATCTATTTATTTATTTTAGAGAGACAGGGATCTCACTGTGTTGTCCAGGCTGGTCTCAAACTCCTGGGCTTAGGGAATCCTCCTGCCTTGGCATCCCAAAGTGCTGGGATTACAGACATCAGCCACCATGCCAGGCTTTCTTCTTTTTTATGGCTGTGTGGTACTCTATGGTATATGTGTACTAGTTTGTTTTTTTTTTTTTTCCTAATAGAGCTGGAGGTCTCACTATGTTGTCTAGGCTGGTCTTGAATTCCTGGGCTCAAGCAATTCTCCCGCCTCAGCCTCCCATAGTACTAGGATTACAGGCAAGAACCACCATGCTCGGCCCCTCTTTTTTTTTTTTTTGGAGACAGGCTTTCATTCTGTTGGCCAGACTGGTGTGCAGTGGTGTAATCACGGCTCACTACAGAATGGAGCTCCTGGGCTCAAGTGATTCCCCTACCTCAGCTTCCTGACCAGGTGGAACTATGAGTGCATGCCACCATGCCTGGTTAATTTTTGTATTTTTTGTAGAGATGGCGTTTTGCCATGTTGCCTGGGCTGGTCTTGAATTCGTGGCCTCAAGCAGTCTGCCCACCTTGGTCTCCCACAGTGCTGGTATTATAGGCATGAGCCACCATGCCGAACCTGTCCCACATTTTCCTATTCTTTTTTTTTTTTTTTTGGAGACAGAGTCTTACTCTGTTGCCCAGGCTGGAGTGCAATGGTACAATCTCAGCTCATTGCAACCGTCACCTCCCAGGTTCAAGCGATTCTCCTGCCTCAGCCTCCCAAGTAGCTGGGATTACAAGCGCATGTCACCACGCCCAGCTAATTTTTGCATTTTTGGTAGAGATGGGGTTTCACCATGTTGGTCAGGCTGGTCTCGAACTCCTGACCTCATGATCTGCCCGCCTCAGCCTCCTAAAGTACTGGGATTACAGGCGTGAGCCACTGCACATGGCCTTTTTTTTTTTTTTTTTTTTTTCTTCCGAGACGGAGTCTTGCTCTGTCACCCGGGCTGGAGTGCAGTAGCACTATCTCTGCTCACTGCAACATCTGTCTCCTGGGTTCAAGCAATTCTCCTGTTTCAGCCTCCTAAGTAGCTGGGACTACAGGCACCCGCCACTGTGCTCAGCGAATTTCTGTATTTTTAGTAGAGACAGGGTTTCACTATATTGGCCAGGCTGGTCTTGAACTTCTGACCTCATGATCTGCCTGCCTGGGCCTCCCAAAGTGCTGGGATTACAGGTGTGAGGCACCGCGCCTGGCTCCCCTGCCACCCTTTTTTAAGAATTGAAACAGGGTCTTGCTCTGCCACCCTGGCTGGAGTGCAATGGCATGATCACAGCTCACTGCAGCCGCAACCTCCTGGACTCAAGCAATCCTCTTGGCTGGGCCTCCCAAAGTGCTGGGATTTCAGGCATGAGCCACCACATTTTCTTTATCCAGTCTGTTTGGTAACATTTTTGCTCTCTCCCTGAGAATGCTAAAGTCAGAGCAGCAAAGCTTGTTATGGTTCTCAGTAGTTTGTTTAAATCCCATTCTATATGTTGAACTCATAGCCGTTGTTGGATAACATAAGGAAGAATGAGTATTCAAGCAGAGGAAAGTGCCTGTGTGAATGGATGCAGATTGTGTTTGAGTCGAGGTGGGCTGGGGCTGTACAGAAAGCCTCCCCAGGGTAACTACTATCCTGACTTCTAACATTTCAGATTAGTTTTGTATTATGCCTTGAATTTTGTATTCTTTTGTTTCTGCTGCTTTCCTTCAACATCGTATTTGTGCTATTGGTCCATGATGTTGTGTGTGGCCATAATTTGTTTATTCACATTGTACAGTATTCCAGTACATGAATAATTTATCCATTCTACTCTTGATGGACAGTTGGGTTGTTTAGCACTTGGTGTATTGTGTTTTTTTGTCCATTCAGAAGCGTGGTGGTGTTGCATTTTGGTTTTAATGTGCAGCTCCCTGACTTGGGTACACATGTTGCTTGGCAGTTTGATGCTTTGTGTCAAAGTATCTGTGAATGGATTTCCAGAAGAACAGGAGTTTTATGTTTGAAGTATACTCCCCTCTGCCCAAAGTGAAATCTTAAAGTAAACTCCAATATAGAAAACAGATTAAAAGGAGTATTTGTTGAGAAGCAGTATAGCATGGTAATTAAGAAGACAAATTCTGGAGCCAGACTCTAATAGGAATCCTTGCTTTGCCATTTACTCTCTGTGTGACTTTGGGCGAGTTGCTTAGCTCCTATTTGCTTCAGTTTCCTCATCTATACCATGGATGTAATAATAATACTTTAATCATAAAGTTAATGTTGGGCTCAAGTAAGGTAGTTTATATGCAGTTCTTAGGACTGTATGGTACATAATAAGCACTTTATAATGTTGGTTGCTAATAGTGGTGGTGATGGTGATATATATAAATTTACTTATAAATGTGTATCATTAGCTGACAAGAATAATAAGCCTCCACTATTGAACATAAATTTCAACTTGAGGGTTAAGAATGATAGTTGGATTTTATTTTAGCATCAGCATCCATTTTTGTTTTTGTTGCACGTAATCAAGAAAAGAATGATTCACAAAGATGAACAATTGAAAATAGATATGATTTGGCCAGTAGTCTCAGAATTCCTTTAAGTTTTTAGATCAATTTAAATGACAAGAAGTAGCAGAAAATGTTTATTTTGAAATTATTATTAAATATCCATAATTTGCTTGGATTTCCTATTTTTAAATAAAAATCATAGAATTAAATTTTATTTAAAAAGGATTAATTTATGGTTTAGCATCTGTTAGTTTATCACAACACATCTGCATAATAAATTTGCTTATTATTGCTTTCAGCCACAGGATAAGATGAGCAGCAGATGTACTCAGCATTTGGGTAGCATGATAAAATGTGCTCCATGGGTACTGTAGTGTGTTTACTCTCTGGTACAAATGTAATGAGCCAATGACACATAGGCTTGAATTAGAAACAAATCAAAACAAAGAGAGCTACAGTTTTCCTAATCACATATTTTCAAGATATTTAAATAAATTATGACAAATAAAGGGACACAAACCCAAATTTAATTTTCTGGGCAGCACAAAGTATGTTTTGTTTGGTGTCTGGTGTGATAATACTAGGAGGCATATAAAACATTCATAAATCTCCTGTCAGAGTATTAGTTCATACTAGTTCCTTCTACAGCTGTCCTCCACAGTCAGCAGTTGTAGATTACACACAGCCTTGCCTGTTTGCAGCCAGCTGACCCTCAAACCCAGGGAACATTTTCAGCTATGCTAAGGCTTTCCAACAGACATAAATGAGTATCTTGACATGCTCCACTAGCACCAGCTTTATTTCTTCCCACTGTCTCCCACTGCTCCTTAGCCAAGTATGGGCTCCTCCAGGCTGGCTAGTCTCCGCTGTGCCTCACCACCACCCTCTGCCTCACCGCTGGCATGGTTTTGTGTTCCCTTCTCTGTGGTAACAGTGTCAGGAGTGCTCTCATTACCATCTGTCTTGAGTACCGTAATTTCTTCCTTTGTGGTTCTGTGTGGACTCCACCTCCTCCCTGAGTCATTCCTCTTTGCTATCAGTTATTCTCTCCTGTGGAATCCTGTCCTGACATTCTGTATCTCAGGATCTATTAATAAAACTTTTTAAAAAATATTCTGAAGTTATACTCTATGAGCACTACCCGAAGCCAATGCCACTCACAAAACCCATCAGCAGAGGGAGCTAGATAAAAGAACATGAGTCCCTGAAATTTAGGAAACCTGAAGCAGAAAAAGTACTTATAAACAATAAACTTTCACAAACTGCCATTACTAAAGAAAGGGCTTGAGTAGTGTTAGAAATAAATTATTTGGGCCCAGATCCCAGCTTAAAACTTTGATGAGGTGATTTGTGTTTTTGAAAGAGTTAATTCTGTATCACGTTAAAAAAAAAAAACTGTTTAGGGGATGACCTGATATATATAGGAATATTAGAGAACCAGTTTGATATAGTCCCCTCCTCTGAAAGTTTTCATTATTAAGGGTGATAAAATGAGGTCACTGATTTGTGAAGACTTTTTTATGGAACACTGAATCTGAAAGTTGCTAAGGATTGTGGATAGCCCATTCTAAGTTTTAAACTTGTACTTTTTCAAGTAAATTTCTTACTTTGTTTTGATCAAATGTATTTATCTTATTTCAGTTAGCAGACTTGAAGAAAGAGAAGCAGAACTGAAGAAGGAATATAATGCATTACATCAAAGACACACTGAGGTGGGTTTCTAGGTTTTTCATTACCATGCTATTATTGTGACAAAGAAATGAACCTTAGAAAGTATGTCTTAATTTTTCTTTGAAAATCAGAATTTTTAAAGAAAATAATTCTTGGGGATTTTTTTCAAGAAAGCATTAAATTTCATGTGGAATTTGCCTAGTTACCAAATGTCAACTTTTCTTGTTTTTCATCTAGAATTAGCTTTTTATGTGGTGAATTAGTATGCCACAGAATAATTATTTAAGACAGTTCTAGTACTTGTCTCCTTGGCTGGCTAAGAAAAACCCTATGTGCACATAATGAAGTTTCTATGATGCTAAGATGAGAGAACTGATTTCTTTTGTTACGAATTTGGAAATTATGGATTGGTAAGTTATTGGTAAAAGGTCTCTACATTTATTATCCAGTGTAAAGGACTTATTTGCATGAAGCTCATAACAAATAATATGAACACAAATTGTAAGGTGTTAAATGAAAATAACTCAAAAGTAGGTTTTTTGCATGAGTTTTTGGTATTTTAAATTAACAGGTTCAGCACACAATCTTCTCAAAGCAAATTAGAAAATGTGCTTGAGGGTTTTTTAACCTTTTTATGATTCTCTGTCAGCCTCTCATATTGCTTTTGTTTCTATTATGTTAATGTGAACAATGTTTTTTGTATATCATGGTCAGTCTGGGGTTTACATACCCATATAAATAGACTTTTCATAGTTTTATGCAATATTTGTTACATGAAAAAAAATTCCTCTCTTTTTCCCCTTGCTGGTCCTATCTTTCCTATGATACATATGGTTCCCGTCTTAGCCCCTGTTTGTTTTTTCCTTCTAATTTGTGTGATCTCTTATCCTGTGCCTTGTAGAAACTATTTTGTTGTTGTTTTTCTTTAGAAGAGTATAAAAATCTTTATAATCTATGATCAGAAAACAATTTAAAATCATGTTTTGGAGGATATCCACAGAGACTGTATTCTGTGTACAGTAAGCATTTTAATACTGCAAAGATTGTATTTACATTATTGTATTGTAGCTATATTCTGGGGGGTGTGTGTGTGTGTGTGTGTGTGTGTGTGTGTGTGTGTGTGTGTATGATAGTCTCTTGCTCTGTTGCCCAACCTGGAGTGCAGTGGTGTGATCTCGCTTCACTGCAACCTCCACCACCTCCCAGGTTCAAGTGATTCTCATCCCTCAGCTTTCCGAGTAGCTGATATTACAAGTGTGTGCAACCATACCTGGCTAACTTGTATTTTTAGTATAATAGAGACGGGGTTTCTCCATGTTGGCCAGGCTGGTCTTGAGCTCCTGACCTCAGGTGATCCACCCGCCTTGGCCTCCCAAAGTGCTGGCATTACAGGTGTGAGCCAGCATGCCCAGACGTTGCTATTTATTTATTTTCTAAAATTCTGTAATACCCGCTGTTGCTTTTAAGGAATAGAAAACCCCACCACACTCAGTTGCATTTGCCTTTGAATAATGTGGTTAGCACTTTCTTGGGGTAGGATGTGGAATTTTCCCTGTTAGCCTTGACATGTGAGATTTGATTATTACACTTTTAGCTTAATAACCATACCCAAAGCATGAAGTATCACAGAATTGATATCTAGTAGTAGACACAAAGGATAGTCCATGAAGGGCTGGAACCATAGAGCTCAGGGAAGACAAGAGCAGGTTACACAGCAGCTTTTTCAGTATATAAAAAAATAGCCACATTTTGGCCAGGAGCAGTGGCTTATGCCTGTAATCCCAGCACTTTGGGAGGCCAAGGTGAGTGGATCACTTGAGCCCAGGAGTTGGAGACTAGTGTGGGCAACATTGTGAAACTCTGACTCTACAAAAAAACAAAACAAAACCCCAAAAATTGGCCAGTCATGGTGGCCTGCACCTGTAATCCCAGCTGCTTGGGAGGCTGAGGTGGGAGGATCACTTGAGCCCAGGAGGTAGGGGCTACAGTGAGCCAACATTGTGCCACTGCACTCCAGCCTGGGTGACAGAACCTGTCTCTAAAAAAAAAAAAGAAAGAAAACCAAAATACCCTTACATTTTAATGACATTTGTTAGATATTAAGGTTTAATTGTGGTGGATATTAAGATTTAATGATATTTGGTGGATATTAAGGTTGTTAAAAAGCCTATTATTGATTCTTTTTATACCGTTCATGTCAATGCCTAAAAAATGCACTCTATGTACTATTTACTTAAGTAGTACTCATAAAAGCTGATAAATATACATACATGTATTCATATATGTTATATATATGACTGTTATCTATAACATAAATATAATATAAATATGTCATATATATTATGTACATATATATATTTTTTTAATTAGACAGGGTCCCACTCTTTTCCCCAGGCTGGAGTGCAGTGGCTCAGTCATGGCTCACTATGTTGCCCAGGCTGGTCTGGAACTACTGGGCTTAAGTGATCTCCTGCCTGGGCCTCCCAGAGTGTTCGGATTAGAGGCGTTAAGCCACTGTACCCAGCTATAAATATATTTGGGGGAAGTAATTGATAGTGATAAATAATAAATAATGCTTTTGTTTATTAAATGAAACTCTAATCTTTGTTAATAATTGAAGATTATTAAATTATGATGTATTAAAGTATAAAATATATACATTATTATTATTTTTGAGATGGTGGGGTCTTGCTCTGTTGCCCAGGCTGGAGTGATCTTGGCTCACTGCAGCCTCTGCCTCTCAGGTTCAAGCAGTTCTCCCACCTCAGCCTCCCGAGTAGCTGGGATTACAGGGGCACACCACCACACCTGGCAAATGTTTGCATTTTTCGTAGAGATGGGATTTCACCATGTTGGTCAGGCCACTGGTCTTGAACTCCTGACCTCAGGTGATCCACCCACCTTGGCCTCCCAAATTGCTGGGATTCCAGGTGTGATCCATCATGCCTGGCCTAAAATATATACATTCTTGAAAAATAACTATAAAGTGAAATTTCATATTTTTAAATTATTTAGTAAAGATGAAGATATGTGCCTATAAAAAAGCCTGACATGCTAATTTTAAATGAAAAGATACAATTTTTTTTGGTCTATTTCTATTCCTTGGGGGGGAAGGATAGTCTAGGAAGAAAAAAAGATCTCAGGAAAAATCTTAATTACCAACTCAGAGAGCTAGGTCTGTCCAGTAACCAAGGCAGATTTCCCAGGCAGCCCGAAAGCTCTTCATACATCTCCTCCCTCAGTTATCTGTGCTTCTCTTCTGACCTGATAGGCTCCCCGTATTTTGTTTTGCCTCAAGGAAGAAAGGTTTATGTAACATAGATAGTGCTGCGTTGAAATGTGGGTCTGTTCTGTTCTATCCAGTCCACAATTTTTTCTGTTTATACATCTGTTCAAGAGATGTCATTCAATTAGCAATTATAAATAGCTACCTAAAGCCAAAGAACTATGGTGTCCTTAAAACATAAACTCTGAAAACATTCAGGGAAAGGAAGCCTGAAGGGGGTTAATCTTAACCTTTTCACTATTACTTCCAAAGAAGGTAATAGCTTTTAATAGTTAACACTTTTATGAAACACATTCGTTGTTGCTTAAAGGAAGCCTACAGTGGCTTTTTTAAAATTTGATTTAAGAATAACTATTCTTTTTTAAAAAATCTGTGTTTTGTATCAAAAGAGAATAATTATTCTTAAATTTAAGAATAGTCAACTATTCTTAAATCAAACTTTTGTAAACATTACTGAATTTGTTTAAAAGAAGACATGCCTTAAAGAGGGCAGTGGAGGAAATATAAAGGGCAAACAGTTTGGAAGCACTCGGGCCCACACGTGTACGCTAATCACCAAAAACTTTATCCCTTTGGGATCTCAGGACGGTCTCACATCAGGGAGTGTGAATGCATTCTTATTTATCCTCTGACCAAATTCTCATCCTCCGTTTTACAGATTGAGGTTTAGAAAGAGTCTATGAAATGATTTGCCCCAAATTCCATGCTAGTTAGTGACTACATTTGAAGCCAAGTTTGTCGGATTCCATTGCAGAAACTTTTTTTTTTTTTCGAGATGGAGTCTCCCATCTGTTGTCCAGGCTGGAGCTCAGTGGCATGATCTCGGCCCACTGCAACCTCTGTCTCCTGGGTTAATGCGATTCTCCCACCTCAGCCTCCTGAATAGCTGGAAATATAGGCTCATGACACCATGCTTGGCTACTTTTTGTATTTTTAGTAGAGACTGGGTTTCACCATGTTGTCCAGGCTGGTCTTAAACTCCTGGCTTCAAGTGATCCACCCATCCTGGCCTCCCAAAGTGCTGAGATTACATGCATGAGCCATAGTACCCAGGCTGCCTGAACTCTTAATAACACTAACACTTTTAGGTTCCACTAGACATTTTTCTTTCTCCTTCCTTCCTCCCTTCCATCTTTCTTTCTTTTTTTTAATTTTAAAATTCTCTTCCTCCCTTTCCTTTCCTTTTTCCTTTCCTCCCCTGTCCTCCCCTTCCCTGCCCTCCCCTCCCCCCTCCCCCTCCCCCATCGTTTCCTCTCCTCCATCCCCCCTCCCCCTCCCCTTCCCCTCCCCCTCTTCTCCGTCCCCCTTCCCTTCTCCCCTATCCCGTCCGTCCGTCCTTCCTTCCTTCCTTCCTTCCTTCCTTCCTTCCTTCCTTCCTTCCTTCCTCTTTCTCTCTTGCTCTCTCTTTCTTATTTCTTTCTCTTGTTCTTTCTTTCTTTGGAGGTAGGGTCTTACCATCTCACCCAGGCTGGTCTCAAACTCCTGGGCTCAAGAGATCCTCCTGCCTCCACCTCCCAAAGTGTTGGGATTAGAGGCCTCAGCCACCATGCCAAGCCTGACATTTTTCTTTCTTTTTTTGCTTTGAGATGGCGTCTTACTCTGTCACCCAGGCTTGAGTGCAGTGGCGCCATCTCAGCTCACTGCAACCTCTGCCTCCCGTGTTCAAGCAATTCTCCTGTCTCAGCCTCCTGAGTAGCTGGGATTACAGGCCCTTGCCACCATGCCCGACTAATTTTGTTTATAGTTTTAGTAGTGTTGGGGGTTCACCACTTTTGCCAGGTTGGTCTCAAACTCCTGACCTCAAGTGATCCACCTGGTTCAGCCTCCCAAAGTGCTGGGATTACAGGCATGAACCACCGACCCAGCCTCAGCCTGACATTTTTCTATGCCTGTTTGCTTTATGACATCTCAGCAACTTTAAGATTAGTGGCTTTGGCTGGACCCACCTGTAATTCCAGAACTTTGGGAGGCCAAAGGCAGGTGGATCACTTGAGGTCAGGAGTTTGAGACCAGCCTAACCAACATGGTGAAACCCCATCTCTACTAAAAAAGTAAAAAATTAGCTGGGCATGGTGGCACATGCCTGTAATCCCAGCTTACTTGGGAGGCTAAGGCCGAAGAATTGTTTGAACCTGGGAGGAGGAGGTTGCAGTGAGCAGAGATTGTGCCATTGCACTCCGGCCTGGGCACCAAGAGTGAAATTCCGTCTGAGAAAAAAAAAAAAAAAAAGATTAGCAGGTTTGTGATATAGGTTGTGATCTGCGGACTGCAGAAGGAAAGACTGAATGTCAAAATAGTTGAAGGAATCCAAGCCAGTTGTCTTCAGAATTTCACCAAGGCCTTGCTTTTTGGTTTAGTTAATGCTGACTGACAATGAACCTCTATTGTGAAGGTATCTCAAGGGAGGGGATTTGGGATTTATCCCAAATGAGAATTTTCCAGATAATGTGCTTGGCATTCTTCTTAATAACTTCAATTGTTTATTGCTAAATTGACTCTTGAATGTGTGAATTAATATGCATACCTGAGTAAATTGAGAATTGCAGTTCTGAGACCAGAAGGAATAGACCTGGTGGACCCAGGAATAGATTATCTGAAGCATGTTCTGTTTTACTTTCTCACTTCTCTTTTCTAACAACACTGGTGCTCCCTCCTACTCACTTTTTTTTTTTTTTTTTAACCTGAGTGATACTGTGAGGTCTTTTTAAAATTTAAATTTTTATGTATAAGTTTTTTTCTACTTTTCTGTGTCTTTATAGCTTATAGTGCATATCATTTTATTCCAGACATCAAGAAATGCTTTAACGTATGGTGTTTTCTTGTGGGTATGGGGAAGAAAGGACAATGGGCTCATTGCTTGCTCAGAGCATTAAGTACAAAGGCCAATAAGGCCTGAGTCCTGTAATTCTTAATAGCTCAGCTGACTGAGGCAGGCAGTTCTGGCCCCAAAGCTTGTGACAATTTGAAAAGTTAGGCATTGGAAAGACAGTCAACTTGGATAGTTAGAGTTTACCTATGAAATCATGATATGGTGAGGATTAAATGGAGGAAAAATGGCTGTAAATGTACTGACATATAATTGATGCTCAATAAATGATAGCTGCCATTTTGTTGTTATTGTTCTCTCTTTTTTTTCCTCCCTCAGTCATTTTTGGTTGTCAGATCTTTCCTTTTAAGTGCTTGCTTGGTTGAGTTAGAATCGATTTCATTAAAACAAAGTTTAGAGTTTAACATTTTTTTAAATTTTGATTTTTTTTAAAAAAATTAAGCATTTAAGATAATAATCACTCTATAGAATGGCTGTTTGGGGAACAACTTATGTTTGCATTTTGCTTGTCATTCTTTTTCTATATTGAGTTCATAGATTACCATAAAAGCAATCTGGGATAGGTTCGTTTTCTTCATCTGAATGCTTAAAGAAAATTAGGTCCTTCATTTGAACAAATCAATCCCATCCATACAATTACTTTACTATCCTGTGTATATAAGAATTCACGGCTGGACTCTGTGGCTCACACCTGTAATCCCAACACTTTGGGAGACCAAGACAGGTGGATTACTTGAGGTCAGGAATTTGAGACCAGCCTGGCCAACATGGCAAATCCCCATCTCTACTAAAAATACAAAAATTAGCCAGGCGTGGTGGCGGGCACCTGTGTACCTTTCTGCTCGGGAGGCTGAAGCAGGAGAATCACTTGAATGTGGGAGGCGGAGGTTGCAATGAGCTGAGATCGCACCACTGCACTCCAGCCTGGGCGACAGAGTGAGACATTGTCTCAAAAGAAGAAGAAAAAAAAACCAAAAAGAATTCACCTTAGGCTTGTTTTTTTTTTTTTTTGAGACAGGTCCTCACTCTGTCACCCAGTCACTCAGGCTGGAGTGCAGTGGTATGATCATGGCTCACTTTAGCTTTGACCTCCCTGGCTCAAATGATCCTTCTGCCTCAGCCTCCCAAGTAGCTGGTAATACAGGCACATCCCAGAATACCCAGCTAATTTAAAAAAAATTTTTTATAGAGATAGGGTCTCTCTGTGTTGCTTAGATTGGTCTCGAACTCCTGGGCACAAGCAGTCCTCCCACCTCAGCTTCCCAAAGTGTTAGGATTACAGACATTAGCTATTGTACCTGGCCTCTTTTATTTTTAAAGTTTTTTTTTTTTAGGGGTCTCATTCTGTTGTCTAGGCTGGAGTATAGTGGCATGATCATTAGCTTACTGCAGCCTTGAACTCCTGAGTCCAAGCAGTTCTCTCACTTCTGCCTCCCGAGCAATAGGGACTACAGAGAAGTGCCTGCTAGTTGTTATATTTTTTTTCTAGAGTCAGTATTTTGCTATGTTGCTGAGACTGAACTCAAATTGCTGGCGGCAAACAATCCTCCTACCTCCCAAAGTGCTGGGATTACAGACATGAGCCACTGCAAAGCCTTAATTTAGGCCTTCTAAAACCTTTTGAAAATTTAAATTGAGCTTGATTAGGCCTGACAGTCACTTTGTTTTATTAGTTTCAGTTTGATTTTTTTTTTCCTGAAAATTCTTTCTGACACAAGAAAGCTCATTATTTCTGACTTGCTGACAGATGAAAGGTGTATTTCTGCAAAACTGTTTTGTAAATGGTGGTAAAAATCTATAAATTTAAAATAAAAAGTATGTCAATTAAAAAATTTTAAGATACTAGTTACTATAGCCATGTGATTCTGTTTTCACTCTTTGTGGATAACATTTGTTGTTTGGACTGGTATTCATTGGGGAATAGTGTGGTTAATTTGTTTTATTTCATTCGTCAGAGTTCAGCTTTTTGTTTATTTCATGATAAATGACATCTTTAAATTAACTTACATTTCTTAATTTTTGTACATGCCAAATAAAATTTCTACAACAAAAGTATTCTTTGTAAAGTGAATTTAAAATTTTTTTAAAACTCTATTTTGCTATTTAATATGCTACAGTGCTTTTTTTTTTTTTTACTGTTCTCGTGGTAGTTTATGAGATCTGATACAGTGCATAATTTAAGTTATAAAGAGATTGCAATCCATCTTAATACAGCTAAAGTTTAGTGACTTCCAAAACTATTCTATCTACAGTGTTAAGAATTCAAGTAATATTCCTTAGGAACGGTGAGAAAGGACATTAAAAAAGAAAAAAAGAATTCAAGTAATATTCCCAAGAAAGACATCAACCTTTGCTTGCCTCTTAATATTTACCCTTTAATACTAACACACTATTTCTTGTTTTTTAAAATTCATTTTTTTCTTATTCATATCATGTTAGTATGTCTCGCAAAGGCCGTTTGATTTTATGTCTTAATTCCAAATTTAGGCTTTTTAAAAGTGAAACTCTACATTATCAAGAATCAAATAGGACCTTAGAAGTTCTTGGCAGTTTATGTACTTTATTTTCTTGAAGTTTTTACTTACATATTCAGCTTGTCTATCATATGATTTCTTATCTAAGACTCAAAAAGTTTTCTAATTTTTTTCATTTGTGTTAATTTGCTGCTGTTATTATAGATGATTATACTAAGTAATGATACCAGTAACAGTCAAAGGAGAAAGTATTTTAACATTCTTTCAACTAAATCTACAGAAGGAGGAAACTTTTCTTGGTATAAAATTAATTACATTGAAAATGATATTTATTCTGTTCATTCTTTTTAAAATGGAGAAGATCAGCACATAAGGATATTGTTTCTTTAGAAGTTTCACATTAATTTCTTTGTCGTGTCTCATTTTAGTGAATGGGTTTCTCAAATGCCATCTATTATTTTTAACCGATGTTCTTTTATCACTTCTTTCCCAGTGTCTGTTTACTAATTTGTGTTCTTTATGTCAATATTATTTTATTTAATAGCATTACATATTGTAAAAAAATGTTTTTTTTGTTTGTTTGGTTTTGGTTTTTTTTGCCATGCTAAGCAAGATATTAGCTACTTTTGTGGACACCAGTATCCCTAAATGGAAGCACTTGCCTATTACTTTCCATTAAAATTTTTTTCATTCCTTAATATTCTCTTACATGGAATTGAGTAGTTTGATAAATAAGAAAATTATACAAAAGTGTTTTCTTTGTTATAACACTATGATTTTATTCCAGATATTAGCCTTAAATGTTGTGTATTTTTTTGTCTTTAAAATAGATGATCCATAATTACATGGAACACTTAGAAAGAACAAAACTTCATCAGCTCTCAGGGAGTGATCAACTAGAATCCACAGCTCATAGTAGAATTAGGTAAGCTTTGTTATATATTTTGCCTTGAGAAAAAGTAAAATAAATAATATGTTTGTTTCTGTTTTTTTCTGTTCTTTAATCCTGGAACAATAGTGAGGCTGCTTCAAAAAGCTCTCCACTGTGGCTGGAATGCTACAGGAGAGAATAGCACAGAAAAATAGAAACAGTTTTTACCATTAAAAAGGTAAATTATAAGCCATCCATATAAGCAGCACATTGAGTATTTAGATTGTTTTCTGATACTTGATGGAGATTATACTAGGTTTTAAATTTTCTAATTTGTGGGAATGCTGAAATTTTTTATTTCTCCTGTGTAATTGGTTTGAAGTCCTTTTTGTTACAGAGAGGCATATTTGAAAGGGTTAGCTAGCCATCTGTTTGATGTAGGAGTGTGAATAAATTATGTAGATCTTCAGGCATTGTAGCCAATGAGCTAAGCCAGGACTATTAGTGGAGGGGAAAATAGTTAATAGGCTGGCTGTCGCTCGGGGTTGCTGCATAAATGCTAGGAGCAGCAGCTCTATGGTTATGAGGTGGGGAGAGCAGAATGACGTCATCGCTTGGGAGCTGCTGCAGGATGGAGTGGAAAGCTGCTGCTGATGGCATTGTTTTTGTGGCAGCAAACTGAATGACAGATCCTCACTACAAAGATACCCCTTTGGCCCCCGTGTAGGCCTCCTGGTTCGGGTGTTTCACCATGCCAGCACAGCGCCATGAGTCCTGGATGCATGCTGCTGTTTGTGTTTGGCTTTGTTGGCGGGGCGGTGGTCATTAATTCTGCTATCTTAGTATCTCTCTCTGTTTTGCTGCTTGTGCACTTTTCTATTTCTACCGGTGTGCCAGCTCTGACGCAGAACCTACCAAGGATACTCAGGTACTCCCATCTCTCTTAGAAGCCCCTGCTTAGCTGGTTTTTCTTTAATTTTTAGCTCCACGGGTCTGCTTTGTAACCATTTCTGTTGAAGATTGAAACAATGGAAAATGGCCTGAAGCTAGGATTTTGATTCTTATTTATAGTAATTTATAGACCATTAGTTAGGATTATAGCTTTGTGTTTAGAAATCACTGACTAAAAAAGGGATTTTCATATCGTACTTACACACAAGTACAAGGTCAGTGTGGTCTTGTTTTAAGCAGAATGTTCAAAGTAAAAGGAGAGAGCAAGAGTAGAGTGCCGGGTCTGAGTTTACACAACCTCTGCAGTTAGCTTCTGAGCATTTAGGGGCAAATATCTTTTATCCTTGTACTTACAGTT
Source organism: Cheracebus regulus (assembly GCA_963574635.1). Classification (NCBI taxonomy): domain Eukaryota; kingdom Metazoa; phylum Chordata; class Mammalia; order Primates; family Pitheciidae; genus Cheracebus; species Cheracebus regulus. The sequence goes on along the minus strand of CAUYQU010007039.1, from coordinate 20,556 downwards.
AGACACAGGCCATAAGTTTATTTTGTTTTAATTATCCTTTGACTGATAGAGGTTCAGGTATCATTTTTGTAATTTTTGATAATAGCTCATGGGAAACGACAATTTAAATATTTTCCTCCTAAGACAAAATGTTTTAAAGTGAAAAAATTTTAAGACTTTTAGGTTAAGGAATGCATTTTTTCCCCATTATTTACACATCAAAGTTGTGAAAGCTTTACAAAGCCTATTCACTATTGTTTTGTCAGATGTTGCCCTTTCTTTTCTTTGTAGTCTTGGGTGACAAATATCCATGCCTGCTTGTGGGGGTAGTCATTAATCTCTGTAGCTTTCCTGTTGCTCACTCTGCTTAGACCCTATAAGAGCCATCTTCTATATTTTAGAGGCTTAAGGTTGTGGTTTCTTTTGTTTTCTAAACCATCAGACTAACACTGTTTTGTTTAGATTTCTGCTTTGTACATGGTTTTAAATGAAAATTCATAGTATATAGTTTTTATTATTTAAATGTTCATAAAATATTTAAACCCTAATTGTGGATTTAGATAAATTAAGAAGAATTAAAGTAGTAAATTCCCTCGATTTGTTTCTTTTTATTCATAGGTCAGTTCAAGTTCAATATTAGTTGAAAGCCCAGCAATTAAATTTCATCTGTGATTTAAAACTAGATACTTGATCTTTTATTTTCTTTCTTGATTTCTAAAAATTGGGAACAATCTTACTACTTGTACATATGTTAGTACATAAAAGATTTGTATTCGTGTATCTGTATATTTAGGGTTTGAGGAAATTAAAAGCAGCTGAACTTAAGAATATGTAGAATATTAAAATAAGACTAATGTTAAGGGGCTGTCTTGGGTTTAGGTTTCATTTGAGAGGACAGTACCATGAGCTGCTGTGCGGTGCCTGTAAGTGGGTACGACAAGGCTTTGGAGTTGAACTGCCTGGATGCAAATGCTCTATTGCATGTGGCTGTAGGACCTTTAGCAAGTTGCTTAATCTCTCTCTGCCTGAGTTTTCTCTCCTTATGGGACTTACCCCATTGGGTGATTTTAAAAATAAGTGATTTTATTATTTTGTATTTAATTAATAGTTGTAAGATATATGGTAAATTAATCCAGTAAATAATTTTCATAGTTACTTATATGTGCCTGTGTTTAGCAGAAATTGTTTTAGCTGCAGCTTTTATTGATAAAATACCTTCTAATTAAAATTTTAAAGTTCTTTACCACAAAAATTGCTACTGATCTGATTAAAGATATCAAAGTCTTAGATATTAATGTTAAATTGCCAAAAAGTTGGTAGTTCCAAGTAGGAAGTTCCAAGGGAAGCAAAGGGCATGAAGTTGAACAGGACTGACTTTGAATCCAAACTCAGCCAATTACTAGTGCCTAAAGGAGCATCACTTTTTCTACTCTGAAAGTTGGAAAAATAATCCCTGTTTCTCAATAAGGATTAGATGAGATAATGTAAATAAATCATGTCGCTCAGTACCCATGTGAGTGTTCAACAAATGTACTCTTTTATCTCCCTTTATATAAAAATAGATTTTACAAATTAGTTGTATTAAATGTGAATGTAGTCAAAGGCTGTTTCAAAAATGTAAGTGTAAAATTATTTACACAAATAAGCTAACATTTAATAACCAACTCAAAAATGGATATATGGAAGTAGGGCAATTAAGAAAAAAGAATAAAACAAGAATTCTGATAGTTGGTGACAGCTTTGTTTTCTAGATAAGTAATAACAGATGTTTCAGTCTGCAGGTGTAAATCTGCCACTTGATAGTTTTCCACGTGTTTCTCTTTTTTTCCCCCTTCTTCTGTGAGTTTAACTGAAGCATTTAATACATACCAACATAGTACTGGACTAATGTTTACCTTTCAGGGTTTCTTTTCAAAAGTTGGATTCTCACAAACTTGCCTAATTATGCCAACTATATGTAATTTATAAGTAAAATAAGGGGAGGAGTACGTAGTGATTATTTTTTCAGAGTTGGAACATTGTATCCCACTTGACAGATAGCTGTCAGTCTCTGAAGAGCTGTCCCCTCCCTGTAGAGTAGTTTCTGAATGATAGACACAAGGAAATTAAAAAGGTGGGAATTCTACTTGTAATTTGGGTTGTAGATTTTGTTGACTGATTTTGTTTAATTTTAGGAAAGTAAAACTTAGATTCATAGAAGACTCCTTCCCCCAGTAGTTTTAAACTTTTTTAGTATTTGATATGTGTGAGAATGAATGTGTTGTTATTCATGTAGGATAATAATTCTACTGACTGGCTTATATTTTGATTTCTCTTAGTGTGAGGGAGTCTTATGAAGTCTATATATCATTTTCCTGGTTGTCTTTGCATTTTGGGTTAGAGAGCTTTTCATTATATTCAGTCATTAAATTCCCAGTCACCTTTTGCTTAAGTCATTAAGGTGTGTTAGAAAATAAATAAAAGTCAGCTAGAAGCTCTTAGACCTCTTGAATTTTCCGTTCACAAAATATGGAGGAAAAACAGCAGGTTGACAACTTATTTTATCCAGAATGGATATGAAAAGGAAATCTAGCTACTAATCACTGTCACCATCATTTAATGAAGGGGCATTTTAAAATCAGAGAAGAAGAAAAGATGTAATTTAAATTAAGGGTCAGTCATTTTCTTTCTTTTTTTTTTTTTTTCTGAGATGGAGTCTCGCTCTGTCACCCAGGCTGTAGTGCAATGATGCAATCTTGACTCACTGCAACCTCTGCCTCCCAGGTACAAATGATCCTTCTGCCTCAGCCCCCCTAGTAGCTGGGACTACAGGCTTGCACCACCATGCCTGGCTAATTTTTATATTTTTTTTAGCGGAGACAGGGTTTCACCATGTTGGCCAGGATGGTCTTGATCTCCTGACCTCGTGATCTGCCCACCTTGGCCTCCCAAAGTGCTGGAATTATAGGCATGAGCCACCGTGCCTGGTCAGGGTCATTTTCAAGAAAGAATAGGGTTCTATAGTATTTGGGAATATATATGTGATACAGTATGTAGTATATTATCAGTGCACTAAGGAAATAATAAATAATGCCTCTTTTTTTCATGGACTTATGAGAACTTTGTTGCTGAACAGCATTTGGGAATAACTGGTATAAACATAATAACTGGCCGGGCGCGGTGGCTCATGCGTGTAATCCTAGCACTTTGGGAGGCCGAGGTGGGTGGATCACCTGAGGTCAGGAGTTCAAGACCAGCCTGGCCATCATGGTGAAACCCCATCTTTATAAAAAATAAAAAAATAAAAAATAAATAAAAAAAAAACATAATAACTGACTAGTCACTTTAATTTTTGTCATTTGGTTGTCCTGGCAGCCCATAGTCACAAACTTAGATTTGGTATTAAAATTTACCCTTTTGGCCAGGTGCAGTGGCTGACGCCTGTAATCCCAGGAGACCGAAGCAGGCAGATTACATGAGGTCAGGAATTCAAGACCAGCCTGGCCAACATGGTGAAACCTTGTTTCTACTAAAAATACAAAAATTAGCTAGGCGTGGTGGTACACACTTGTAATCCCACTACTCAGGAGGCTGAGGCAGAATTACTTGAACCTGGGAGGCAGAGGTTGCAGTGAGCTGAGATCATTCCACTGCAACTCCAGTCTAGGCAACACAGCAAGACTCTGTCTCAAAAAAAAACCAAACAAAAAAAAAAAACTACCCTCTTATTAAACTGCCCTTGCTGCTTTTGAATTTTCCCCCTAAATCAAAGTTCTGTTTTTAAATTTTATTTCCTTGTGCATACAACTTTGATTAAATGTAATCTGTCAACCCCTTTGCTTCACCTCATTTTTAAGAAGGCATTGGGACACTTTTATCAGTTGTTTTAGATTGTTAGGGATGAACACACCTTTTGTATTAAGTGAAGGCCCATTTCAAAAGCGGCTGAAGTTTCTTGGTATAAAAATGAACTAGAGAATAAAAGGCTTATTTAGCAAAACTGAAATTTTCCCACTTTATTAATAACTCCATTGTTTCTATTCTAACTTACATTCTTACCAGTAGAGGTATGAATTCCAGGAGGCACCAAACCTTTAGTGTCTGATTTCTTTCCAGTTTCTACATTCTTGAGTTAATGACCCAGGATGACTGGCTAGTGGACTTGTTTCCACCCTCTAAAAGTGCTTTCATTTGGAATCTTCTGTGCATCAACAAAGGATATGTTTCTCATTGAAATTCTATTATTATTAAAATTGTAACTCTTGTTCACTGAAACTTCCCACAAAGCAGTGGAAATTCAGTAATCTTTTATAGAATTATTTGGCCTTCTTCTTTGGAAAAACACAATGGTTTTTTCATACGTACTGTGCTCGAAAGGAACTCATATAGTGGTTCTGTAGAAAAACAGAGCTTTCCTACTGGAGTGGGGTGGGAAGAAAAATATTTTTGAGTTCTTTTCATCATTAAGGTAGCCCTGATTTAGATAATACATTGATTTTCTGCTAGGCAGGAAAGGCATACCCTGAAGAGACTTCAGTAAACGTCCAGGGATTAGCGAGAGGATTTGGGAAGTCTAGAAATGGGTTGCGCTCACTTCCAAAGAAGGAGGTTGCAGGTTCCCCTAGGGCTAAGCTACGTATAAAAAACTCAGCAGCAGCTCTTCTCCAGACCAGAGTAGACCACTGACTGCTTCTTGGGTAAGGAACTCATCAGTAACTTATAAGATTTCCTTAACCCTTCTTACCACTTTTCTTAGTTGATTTCTTGACGCTAACTAAACTGAGACTGTCCTTTCTCTTTGGTAAGTCTCTTTTATTCAGATGGGCAGACAGTGTTATTTTTGAGTGATGGTTCTAAAACAGTGACAGTCCTGGCTTATTACTTATAGTCATGGCAAATTAAAAAGTGAAAATAAATGAAGACCTAATTTTTTTTCTCCCCTCTTCAAATAGAAAAGAACGTCCTATATCATTAGGAATTTTCCCATTACCTGCTGGAGATGGATTGCTTACACCTGACACTCAGAAAGGAGGCGAGACCCCTGGATCTGAACAATGGAAATTTCAGGAATTAAGTCAACCACGTTCTCATACCAGCCTGAAGGTGAGCTTTATGCTGTTGAAATCGTCAGTTTACATTTCATAAACTTTCTTATCCTAATTGAAGTGCTAGATGACCAGAGTATAATAAAATATAATTGTTTGTATACATTTAGTTTGTAAAATTGATTTTTTTAATTGGAAATGAGCTCTTCCCAAAGAGTGTGATTTTTACTATTTTATTTCAAATTATATAGGAAAATAAGTGAAGCATTATATCATCTTGATTAGCATACTAATGACAAATTAATTTCTATCTGATTTAGGTTATATGAGTTTAGGCTAGGGTGACTATTGAACCTAATTATATTAGAATTGAAAATAACTGTTACCAGAAAGCCTTGGTTCACTGTTAGAGGCTTTCCAATACAGTAGGGTTTCACTTACAGAAAAATGAAACAAATACACTGTTCCTTCCTTAAAACCACGTCATAAAGCAATCTACAAAAATGAATTATGTTTAGCTAAAAAGGCCTGGTGTAAATTAATTATAGATTATGTTCTTGACGAGAACTTTCATCAAATACGTGATAAATATAAACAATAATGTACACTAAGAGTGGATATGAACTAATAACTTTTAAGAATATTTGAAGTTATATTCTATTTCTTTTAAAATGAAATATTTGTAAAGATATTGATTACAAAAGATCCTTTGTTACCTTATCTAGTACGGTAAATCTGCTCTTATCATGAGACACACCACCCACAATAAATAGAAATGAATTACATGTATCTTATTTCCTTTTCCTGCTTTATTTTTCCTCATAATACTTATCATGGTCTAAGTATGTAAAGATAGCTCTTAACAGTGCTTCTAAAATACTGTCATTTGCTGTGTTTATTTGCCTCTAGACTCTTCACTAAGAACATAAATTCCATGAGGTTTATTTGCTGCTATATCCCTAGCACTAGGAAAAGTGTCTAGCACATTGTAGGTACTCAGAACATGTTTGTTGAATGAATGATTTGTTTTAGATGTTAGGAAGAATCTTTGGGGACAATATAAGTGGTAGAGGCGTTTGGAATTATTCTATTGACTTTTGAAATGTGCTCAAAACAGTAAGCAGTTGATAAATATTTTTGATAGCTTTTCTCCCACTGAAAAGTATTTTTAACAGTAAGGGTAACCTTACATTTTCCCCTTCTTGGTCAATTTGTTAGAAGCTAATACTGCTTAGAGTTAGCCCACAGTGATGTTACTGGGCATCTCTCTCTCTCTTTCTCTCTTTTTTTTTGAGGTGGAGTCTTGCTCTGTCACTCAGGTTGGAGTGCATGGTGTGATCTTGGCTCACTGCAACCTCCTCCTCCCGGTTCAAACAATTCTCCTGCTTCAGCCTCCTGAGTAGCTGGGATTACAGGCACCACCGCCATGCCTGGCTAATTTTTGTATTTTTAACAGAGACGAGGTTTCACCATGTTGGTCAGGCTGATCTTGAACGCCTGACCTAAGGTGATCCACTCGCCTCGGCCTCCCAAAGTGCTGGGATTACAGGTGTGAGCCATCACGCCAAGCTGTAATTCTCTCTTTCTTTACTCCTGTACCATAGTGGCTCTTTTAGCCTAATGGTAGGTTTAATAGATTTTCCAAAACACTCATGTCTCAGTTGCGTACTTGCCATGTCTGCTTTCACAAAACAAAATTAAGTAGGAGGGATACTTTTAGTACCATGGCAACTATATTTTAATTACTACTCAAAAGTGTACCTTAAGAGATTATTATAGTTCTCTTCATTTTTAAATCCACTGATATGCTGTGCCATACCTTTAGTGACAAGTTATAAACCAATTAACAAATTATTTCTATAGACTTAAGGAGTTTCTTGTGTCCTCCCTAGAGGTACTAAGGGAAGTACTCCAGAGAGTTTTTAAAACTAAAACCCTATCTCTCTCTACTTGGTTTGGACCTGTAGCCACTAAATGAGATAAAAACTAAATGGATTAGGATTTCCAGGAATGGGGTGGTGCTTACAAAATAACAAAAGTCTAGTTTGTAAAGTATGTTACTAGTTATGATATACAGTATTTTATTACTCACCTAAACCCTTGTCGTTCACTAGATAACTTTCTGCTTTATCAGGGCTGGAAGTCAGAGATTTAGGATTCACTTGTGGGCTATGCCACAGGCATGTCACATGCCCTGTCATCTTGATTTCCATGTATAACAGGAATTGGACGTCGATTCTAATTTAAAATATAATTTGCCCTGAGATTGGGGATGACCTAGCCATCTTATTTATTTTATTTTATTTTTTTGAGATGGAGTCTTGCTCTGTCGCCAAGGCTGGAGTGCAATGGTGCGATCTCGGCTCACTGCAACCTCTGTCTCCTAGGTTCAAGTGATTCTCCTGTCTCAACCTCCCTAGTAGCTGGGATTACAGGTGCCCACCACCATGCCCAGCTAATTTTTGTATTTTTAGTAGAGACAGGGTTTCACCATATTGATTAGGCTGGTCTTGAACTCCTGACCTCAAGTGATCTGCCCGCCTCAGCCTCCCAAAATGCTGGGATTACAGGCATGAACCATCACGCCTGGCCTATTTTTCATATATTAAAAAAATTTTTTTCCTCCACTGTCAAGTGACTTCATCTCTACAAACTATTTAAAAATTAGCTGGGCATGGTGGTGTGCGCCTTTAGTCCTAGCTACACAGGAAGCACAGGCAGGAAGATCACTTGAGCCTGGGAGGCTGAGGCTATCGTGAGCCATGATCATGCCACTGCACTGCAGCCTGGGTGACAGAGTAAGTTCTTGTCCCAAGAAAAATAATAATAATAATAATAATAATAATAATAATAATAATAGGTTAAAGCTGAGAATGGACAAAATGTTAAGGTGAGACAGTTAATCTTGCTGAATTCACGAAGAAGCTGTAAATAAAGACGGAATTGGAGAACAAAAGGCCAAATATAACCAAGACAATCCTGAAGAACGATAAGTACAAGAACTTGCCCTACCAGATATTAAGATTTACTATAAAGCTTTATTAAGTTGGGATAGTATTGCTTCATCTTTCCTTTCCGCATAATTAGATTCCAAAGCCATCAGGCAGGGCAGAGGAAGGTAAGGCATTCCATGGTGGTTAGGAGCAGGGTTGGGGTTGTTGTCATAACCCAAGCAAGGTGAGGAGGGTAATCCATGTGGGGTAGCCTGGTGTACAGAGTCAGGGCCCCAGCAGCATTAAGGACATCCCTGCAGGATGGCAGCCAGGCTTGGGGGTATAAGATCCTAAACAGGATGATAAGGGCCTCCCCAAGGTGAGGTGCCAGGCATAGAGTGTCAGAGCCTGAGCAGGTGAGGAAGGCAGCATCTGTGTGTGGTAGAGGAAGACAGGGCTGGAGTGGAGAAGAAAGATGCATGGAAAAAGAAGGGCATTAGTGGAGGGTTGTAGTGGCAGAGAGACCATAAGAAACTTGAGCCCTGGAAGTCAAGGGACAAGGGAGTTTTAGAATGGAAGATGTCAGCAGGATCAGCTGGTATGGAGAAGTGAAGTAGAATGAGGACTGAATTTGTAAATGTATAGGTGTAGATTTGAGCAGTTTAAGTTATAGGGCCAGTAACAGGTATAACTAAATCATAAAAAGAGGAAATAACATGTATAGACTACTCAAAATGGTGATTGTGGTGTGAGGAGAGAAAAAAGATAACTTGAGGTGGAAATTGGCAGAGTGAAGGGAAAAGTAGAATGGGAGAGACTGTGTTGTTTGTATGCTTACAAGAAGGGTTCAGTAGAGAGAAAAATTAAAGACAAGGGAGTGAAGAAAGATAATCGATATATCTGAATCCTAGAAGAAGGGCAGGGGGAAGAGATCGCATATCTCAACTGCAATTCAGATCTCCTTCATTGCTGAGACAGCTTCATTTTTCCTAGTCTTTTGCTGCTACAAATAATGCTGTGGTAAATAACCAACTAAGGCCTAGAAAGCAGCATGAAAATTATATGGCTGGCCTAGGGCATGCACACACACATATGCATGGTATACATATGTACTCCAGAAAAGTATTTTTTTTCTTTGAAGAGCATCCTTGGTTGTTGATTATTAGTAGAATGTGACGTTTAGATCTGAGAAAAGCAATTTTAACTAAACCAATTGGATAGACACCTACTTGTGAAAATTTTAGAGTTCTCATAAAGTCACATGACTTGTGATACTTTAAACTGCTGTGAGAAGCTCTTGTTAGCAGAGTTTGGTATGTAAAGCCAGTCAATGTGTGCTGCATTCTTCAGGGGATGTGCTTAGCATGCAGAACAGGAAATATCTAAACAGAGCCAGCATTTTTATTGAGAGAATTTTCCATCCTCCTCCATTTGGGTTAAGTTCTGAAATTGTTCCTATTTTTTTAATTTCCACAAGCTTTAATCTTTATAGTAGTTGAATTCTATCTATTGTTATTTAAAGTTTCTATTACAAAATGCATGTGTAATTTAAAAAGTTAGTTCTGTTTTAAAAAGTTTTTTTGAAGTAATCTTAGACTTACAGAAAAGTTGCAGAACTTGTACAGAGTTCCATATACCCTTCACCTAGCATCTCCTGACGTAAGCTAACCATAATACAATCATCAAAGCTATGAAATTAACATTGGTACAATACTGTTAGGTAAATCTGTATTTGAGTTTTACCAGTTTTTCCACTAATATCCTTTTTCCCTTCCAGAATCCAGCCCAGGATCCCACATTGCTTTTTTAAAAAAAAAATTTTATTGGCCAGACATGGTGGCTCACACTTGTAATCCCAGCACTTTGAGAAGCCAAGGTGGGCTGATCATGAGGTCAGGAATTCGAGACCAGTCTGGCCAACATGGCAAAACCCTGTCTGTACTAAAAATACAAAAATTTGCTGGGCATGGTGGCAGGTTCTTGTAATTCCACCTACTCAGCAAGCTGAGGCAGGAGAATTGCTTGAAACTGGGAGGCAGAGGTTGTGGTGAGCCGAGATTGCACCATTGCACTCTAGCCTGGGCAACAAGGGCAAAACTCTGTCTCAAAAAAATATATATATTATTGCAGACAAGGTCTCACTATATTGCCCAGGTTGTTCTCAAACTCCTGGTCTCAAGTGATCTCCTGTCTCCGCCTGTCAGAGTGCAGGGATTATAGGCATGAGCCACCACACCTGGCTTTCACATTGCTCTAATCTTCCCAGTGTGTGACAGTTCCTCAGTTTTGTCTTGTCTTTCCTGACCTTGAGACTTTTGAAGAGTACTGGTTACTTTGCAGAATGTCTCTCCATTTGAGCTTCTCTGATTTCTCATTATTAGATTGAGGTTATGTATTCTCAGCAAGAATACAACAGAATCTAATATCTTGGTGTGGATATACTTTGAGACTGTGGAGATACCCTGTTTCTGCTCAAACTTTCATTCACTGATTTTAGCATTCATCAGTGAATTTTTCCTACAACAATTATTAGTAAAATATTGCTAATGGTTATTTTCTGTTTTCTTCATTCTAAATTTATTAATTGGAATTCTTCTATCAGGGAGAGTTGTCTTTTCCCTTCTTTCTACCATTCCAGTTTGATTCAAGGGGTGTATATTTTATTCTGTGGCCTATACAAACCTATCATTTCTTTGGTTTCTCAAATTGTTCTAGCTTTGGTCATTGAGAGCTCTTTTAGGTTGGCTCCTGTGTTCTTTTGACTTACCCCATCTTTTTTTGAGTGCTTTCTTCCTTATTGGCACCATAAAATGCTCCAAGCTGTTGCATTTCCCCTGCCCTACTCTTTAAAATTTGACTACTTCTCAAAGGAGCTCTGGCACATTTTTTGGGAGAAGGGTATTTAGGAACTGTGATCTAGACACTGTTTGTTTGTTTCTGGTTTGGGTTTTTCCATTAGTTTATACCTCCTTTATGGAATTTTGTATGTGTACTAGGGTAAAATAAGAGTTTTTTTTTTTTTTAAAGATCATTGTTATATTTCATTGTTTTTGCTTGCGTTTATGACAGTGGATAAGAAATTTGTTCTATAAGCTCAGTTTTTGCTTATAAGCTTTTTCCCTCACATAGATCTTTATTTGGTAACTTTAGGAACCACCCATAGGTGACTGTTAGGGTTTGGAAGGAATAAAGGGTAAAGATTTTATTGTGTTGTAGGTTGACCAAGATGCCTGTATATGTTGAGAATAGAAACTGGTAAAAATGTAAATAAGCAGCACTTTCAAAATAAATGATGGTGTTTAAAGCTTGTAGTTTAAATGTGACTTCATTTGAGGTAATTGGTACATAGATATTTTTTAATACTTATGTCTACTGTTTAAACAAACTTTTAGAATATGAGAAGTTGTTTAAAATATTTTCTACTGAAAAACTTTTTCTTTTTTTTTTTTTTTTTTGATTGAGATGAAGTCTCACTCTGTCACCAGGCTGGAGTGCAGTGGTGCAATCTCAGCTCACTGCAACCTCTGCCTCCTGGGTTCAAGAGATCTTCTTGCCTCAGCCTCCTGAGTAGCTGGGATTACAGGCATGCACCACCACACCCAGCTACTTTTTGTATTTTTTTAGTTGAAACTGCATTTCACCATCTTAGCCAGGATGGTCTCGATCTCTTGACCTAATGATCTGCCCGCCTTGGACTCCCCAAAGTACTGGGATTACAGGTGTGAGCCACCGCACCCCGGCTATAATTTCTTTTTTTTTTTCTTTTTGAGACGGAGTTTCACTCTTGTTGCTCAGGCTGGAGTGCAATGGTGCAATCTTGGCTCACCGCAACCTCCGCCTCCCAGGTTCAAGTGATTCTCCTGCCTCAGCCTCCTGAGTAGCTGGAATTACAGGTGCCCGCCACCACGCCCAGCTAATTTAGTATTTTTACTAGAGCTGGGGTTTCTCCATGTTGGTTAGGCTGGTCTTGAACTCCTGACCTCAGGTGATCTGCCCGTTTGGGCCTCCCAAAGTGCTGGGATTACAGGTGTGAACCATCACACCCGGCCTGTAATTTCTTTTAAAAGTTATTTTACTACTTGGGAGGCTGAGGTAAGAAGATTGATTGAAGCCGGGAGTTCCAGGTTGCAGTGCACTGTAATGGTGCCTGTGAATAGCCATGACACACCGACCTGAGGAATACAACAAGATCCTGTGTCTAAAAAAATTATATTACTTCAGTTTCACAATTTTTAGTAATACTGAAGAATATAGAGTAGAAATGGGAAGTTTCTTCAACCCTAAATTTCATTCTTTCTCCCCCGTCTTTGTAAATAGTTGATGTATCCTGGGCCCTTTTCTTTACAGGTGCACATAGATACTGTTTTTTTAAGATACGTGAGTTTATAAGTATTTTCCTGCTGCTTGCTTTTTTTTTTTTTTTTCATTTAGTAACATGTCTTGACAATCTTTCTACTTTTATATAGAGAGAGCTATCCAAGTTTTTACTGAGTTTTTGATGAAGAGAATGATTAAAGATAATGAGGATCCAGAATCAAATATCATATAAATAAACATTAAGTGCTTTTACCACCAAAAAAATTGTGAGGCACTAGATAAGTTTATTGGCTTGACTGTGGTGATTCTTTCACAGTGTGTATTTAAAAAATCCCCTTAATTGTATATGTATTTGTCAGTTATACCTCAATAAAGCTAAGGGTAAAAAACCATGTCTATTAAAGAAGAGGCAGTCTGGTTCCTACAAGTGAATCATGCCTTGCTAATCTGTGTATTTTTAAGGGCATAACTGAGAGCTAATAGCCTTTCAAAAAGACTGATGAATTTCCAGACCAAGAGTATTTAAAACTGTTGCTTTGTATTTAAGAGAAACACATCTGTTTCATAGAGGGAAAGTGTATAGATAGAAATAGAGAATATGAATAAATAGATTTTTATGAAAAAGGATTTGGGACTGGGCACATGGCTCACACCTGTAATCTCAGCACTTTGGAAGGCCAAGGAGGGTGAATTGCTTGAGCCCAGGAGTTCGAGACTGGCCTGGGCAACATGGTGAGACCAAGTCTCTACTAAAAACATAAAAATGTATCCAGGCATGGTGGAGTATATCTGTAATCCCAGCTACTTGGGAGGCTGAGGTGGGAGAATCACCCAACCTTTGCAAAGTTGAGACTGCAATGAGTCGTGATTATGTCACTGCACTCTAGCCTGGGTGATAGGAGTGAGACCCTGTCTCAAAAAAAAAAAAAAAAAAAAAAAGGATTTGGATTTTAGTGATCCTTTGATCATTAGTGTTATCTAACTGATTCAGTAATGACAGAAGAGAAAGGAGATGTGGTAAACATTTCTAAGTATGCTGCACTGGAATATTAGTATGTTAAATAGTCAAAGAGATGAGAATAAATCTCAGGAAGATTTCATAAAGTGGAGTAAGCAGAAATAAATGTTAAATAATGAGCTGCATGTCAATAAATAATAGACACTGATCCAAGTGGTGGCTTCTAAACCATGATATTACTTAAACTAGGGTCTTAGGGTCTGCTTAAGTCAAAATAAAACAAAGGCTGCAAAGGTTCTTTTAAACACAGTAGATAATAGATGAATCTTACATCCTGGGAGGTAGTGGAAGCCAAAGATACAGCTATGTTAAAACCTAGTAAACGCATAATTTTTTTCTCTTTTATAATCTTCCCTTTTCCTAGGTCAGCAATAGTCCCGAACCTCTGAAGGCTGTAGAACAGGAGGTGAGAATGGTACTTCTTAACATTTTGCAAAAAAATACACTAAAGTGATTAACTATCGATTACTTCCTCAACTGCTATTCTTAAGACATTAAATGCTCAGTTTGGAAGACTATTGATCTAATTCACTGAAATATAAAAGAAAATTATTTCCATTACAGTGGTTGTCAGAGCTTTACTGTAATCTGTAATTTATTCCTTCCCCAAAGTAAGCATTTTTAAATAAAGTAAAGAAAATGTAAGTAAATTCTGTGAAATTCAGCCTGTTTCCATTTATCCAGCTCTATGTAATGGTATACTTTGCAGAAAATACCTGCCTCAGGACATAATATATGTAACTTGTATGTGTCCTGGATATGGCCTAGTGTGACATTTTACTATGGGCTGCTTCTTTAGTTTAACAGAGTTCTTCATCTCCAGTCAGGGCACCATTCAGCTTTATTCAGCAAACATCTATTAAGAGCCTACTATTAGACTGGGTGCAGTGGCTCATTCCTGAAATACTAACACTTTGGGAGACTGAGGCAGGCAGATCACTTGGTCAGGAGTTTGAGACTAGCCTGGCCAACATGGTGAAACCTCGTCTCTAATAAAAATACAAAAATGAGCTGGGCGTGGTGGCAGATGCCTGTAATCCCAGCTACTCGGGAGGCTGAGGCCGGAGAATTGCTTGAACCTGGGAGGTAGAGGTTGGAGTGAGCCAAGATGGTACCACTGCCCACCAGCCTGGGCAACAGAGCAAGACTCTGTCTCAAAAAAAAAAAAGCCTGCTATATGTCAGGCTTGATATGCTGGGCACTGAGAATAACAAGGTGTCTGTGACTTTCTGCTATGTGCTAGGTCAGGGGTTGACCTGGGTCCACGGAAGCTTTCTAGCATTGGCAGTGAAACAATATCCTCTTCCTTCAAAATGTACTGGGTGTTAGGACATTCATACCTTCCCTTTAATAATTTGAATTCTCTTGAAGCTACTCTTCTATTTACACTTAGATGTGTTTTACCTAAATGTGAGTATCTAGAGTTATGGTTTTTAGTGTTCTCTTTAGGTCACAGACTCCTAGGAATCAAATTATTTGAAACTCTCCAGAAGAATGCATGTGCATATGCCACATAACTGTAAAAAGAGTTTTAAGAACCAGTGCTTTAGATACTCACTTTTACTTGGGGAGAAAGAAATGTAGGTATAAAATTATAAGGTGATTTGTGTTAATAGTGAGAGATTCTGCGTGGGGCTAGTTACTTGTTTGTAATTTTGTCTTTATTTTCATTGGCTTAAAATCTTCAAATCTAAGAGACAAACTTACATAGCAGAGTTGCTTGTCTTTGTTTAGCTTATTTCAGAAGTTTGGCAGGCTACTCAGGAAAACACTACATTGGCATGTAGTGTCTGTAAGTTGTCCTTAATGGAATTGTTTATTTTCTCTAGTTGTAAACATAGTTTATAGTGAGTTAGAAAATAATTGTGCTGCAATGCCAGATAATACATGACATATATATTCTATATAGCACTGAGCACATGATGTGTTTGATAAATGGAACAACTGAAAATATTTTGAAGAGCTTATAGACTTTTAGCATGATATCTAAAACCCGTAAGAAAATGACTCAAAGATCAGATTGCTTTTACTACAGCATCTCAAGTGAAACTAAAAGTAATGACGTTTATTTTGTGTGTATGGTAAAAACACACAAAAATTACCATCTTATAAGCTCTGATGTGGTCTCCACAGGGAGAAAAAAAATACTATGTTAACTGTTTTTAAGTATACAGTTCAGTAGTGTTATGTATATTCATACTGTAAAACAGTGCCAGAACTTTTTCATCTTGCAAATCTAAAACTGACTCATTAAATAATAACTCCCTTTCCAACTCCTTCAGCCCCTGGAAACTACCATTTTATTTTCCGTTTCTATGAATTTGACATCACATATTAAATACCTCACATAAATAGAATCATGTAGAATTTTCTTTTTGAGACTGGCTTATTTTATTTACCATAATGTCCTTAAGGTTTATTCATGTTATAGCATGTGACAGAATTCCCTTCCTTTTTAAGGCTGAGTAATCTTCAATTGTATGTATATACCACATTTTGTTTGTTAATAGACATTTGGGTTGGTTTCACCTTATGGCTGTTATGAATAATGCTTTTGTGAATACATACCCAGAAGTGAGATTGTTGGATGATATGGTAGTTCTATTTTTAATATTTTTGGAAACTTCCATACTGTTTTCCAGAGTGATTGCATCATTTTACAATCCTACCAACAATGCACAAGTGTCTGATATATTCATATCCTCTTTTTCTTGATAGTCTTCATCCTAATGGGGACCAGGTGATATCTCATTGTGGTTTTGATTTGCATTTTTTCAGTGATTAGTGATGTTGATTATCATTTTATATGCTTCTTGGCCATTTGTATATTTTCTTTGAATTGCATCTGTTTTTTTTTTTTCAAAGCACAACTTAAATATGCACAGGCATGCCATTCTTTTATATGCAGTTCCAAATCTTGTACTTGCTTTATGTGAACATTCTCTAGTGACATATACACCTGCAATGTGGCAGTTCCTTAAAGGCTCTAAAGGGGAAAATGGGGCTATAAAATAAATATATTAGAAAGAGACTTGACAACTGTGGAAATCTCCATGTTTGACACCACTCACGCCATTGAAAAAGATATCTTAATGATGTCAGACAATAGGATTTGATAGGCTAGGGGTCATTTGCAGTCAAGACTATTAGCCAAAACAGCACAACCTGGCATGTGACCTAATATAAAATAGGAATTTGCAGTCTCAAGAAGCCACAGATTGAATGTGAAATAACAACATGTAACTCCCCTGGAACTTTATGTTGAATGATTCATAATAAATGCTTTTCAATTGGGACCTCATAAGAATTTTCCCTTGTTGGCATATATAGTCATGTGTCGTTTAATGACAGAGGTACATTCTGAGAAATGTGTAGGTAGGTGATTTTGTTGTAGGAATATCACAGAGTGAATTTACACAAACCTAGATGGCATAGCTTACTACACACCCAAACTACATGGTATGGCCTGTTGCTCTTAGGCTGCAACCTCTACAGCATGTACCGAATACTACAGGCAGTTATAGCACAATGATATTTGTACATAGAAAAGATATGGTAAAAATACAATATGAAAGATTTAAATGGTTTACCTCTATAGAGCATCTACCATGGATGGAGGCAGCTTGCAGGACTGCAAATTGCTCTTGGTGAGTCTGAGAGAGCAGTGAGTGAATATGAAGGCCTAGAGCATTACTGGACATTGCTGTAGACTTTATAAAATGCTGTCCACTTAAATTACCCTGTATTGATTTATTTTTCTTTCTTCAATAATAAATTAGCCTTAGCTTACTATAGCTCTTTTACTTTATGAACTTGAACATTATTTTTACCTTTTTGACTTTTGTAGTAATGGTTAGCTTAAAACACAAACACATTATATAGCTATATGAAAATATTTTCTTCATATCCTTATTCTATAAGCTTTTGTCTATTTTTAAAATATATATATATTTTTGCTTTTTAAACTTTTTTATTAAAAACCAAGACACACACATATTAGCCTTGGCCTACACAGGGTCAGGTTCATTAGTGTCAGTATCTTCTACCTCCATATCTTGTCCCACTGGAAAGTTTTTAGGGGCAATGACACACATGGACCTGTCATCTCCTATGATGACAGTGTCGTCTTCTGGGGTACTTCCTAAAGGACCTACTTGAGGCTGTTTTATAATTAACTTTATTTTTTTTTAAGTAGAAGGAGGCATATACTCTAACAATGAAAAGTATAGTAAATACATAAACCAGTAACATAGTTGTTTACATCATTCAAGTATTATGTACTGTATAGAATTGTATGTACTGTACTTTTATACACCCAGCAGTACAATAGTTTTGTTAACACCCTAGTGCATTGCACTAGGATATTATGACAGTTGCAACATCACTGGGCAACAGGAATTTTTCCGGTCCCTTTTTAATCTTATGGGATCACCACCATATATACTGTATGCTGTCTGTTATTGGCCAAAACGTCATTATGCGGTTGCGGCACATGATTGTATTATCTTATGAGCATACATTTAACCAAAAGTAGTATATTTTAACAGGATGATTTTTTTTTTTTTTTTTTGAGACAGGGTCTCGCTCTGTTGCCCAGGCTGGAGTGCAGTGGTGTGATCTCAGCTCACCGCAACCTCCTCCCCCTTCTGGATTCAAGTGATTCTTGTGCCTCAGCCACCAGAGTAGCTGGGACTACAGGCATATGCCACCATGCCCAGCTAATTTTTGTATTTTTGGTAGAGACAAAGTTTCACCATGTTGGCCAGTCTGGTTCTCAAACTCCTGACCTCAGGTAATCCACTCACCTTGACCTCCCAAAGGGCTGTGATTACACACATGAGCCACTGCACTTGGTCTCATTCTATCTTTAATTGGAGGCAGTGAGGGATAGTACAAGAATATCGTGCCTCTGGCCAAATGCTGTGGCCGATTTCCCATCAAAGTGCTTTTCTGCTAATCTTAGTAGTTTTTTGTCCCCACTGCCTGGGATACCAAGGAGGAGAAAGACCTCTTATGAAAATGGTTTCGAGGCTGGGCACAGTGGCTCATGCCTGTAATCCCAGTACTTTGGGAGGCTGAGGTAGGTGGATCACCTGAGGTCAGCAGTTCGAGACCAGCCTGACCAACATGGAGAAACCCTATCTCTACTAAAAATACAAAGTTAGCCGGGCATGGTGGCACATGCCTATAATACCAGCTACTCCAGAGGCTGAGGCAGGAGAATCACTTGAACCTGGGAGGCGGAGGTTGTGGTGAGCCAAGATTGCACCATTGTACTCCAGCCTGGGCAACAAGAGCAAAACTTCATCTCAAAAAAAAACAAAAAATACAAACTCGGTTTCCCTTAAATCTGAGCCTTTCCCTTCTCTGCTCTCATGCTGTATCCCTGGGATCTAGTTGTCAGAAATACAGCCCACACAATGAGCTATTTTAAAGAGTGTAAACTATTTTTATGTGGTAAGTAGAAGAGGGAAGTAAGTTACAGATAAGCAAATCTCATGTTATTTGGATGATAGCCTAGGATACATTTAAAACATCATTTTCTTTTAAGTAGATCCTGATTTACCACTTCCTTGTAGCCTGAAACCTGGGGATTGCTGAGGTATCATGGTCCCTTTCCTGTTTTAGGTTCAGCGCTCTCCTGGTTATTTTCTTTCTCTTTTTTTTTTCTTTTCATCCCATGATATCTAGACTGTCTCCTGGTTATTTTATTTCATGCTGCCAGATCCACAAATGAATTTAGGAAAGTGGGCTTTTGTCACACTTTATATGTTGTGAACTTTTAAGTTACTAAATACAATTTTTTCTAAGGTGAAAATAACCTGGCTTTTGGAGGAAGTGAGGGGCCTGGAATAATAAGGAGGAAGAAGAAATAATGTCTCTATGTTTAAGAGGTAAATGACAATTACAGGATTGACCTAAAATTACTTATTTTTGAAATAGTTTCAAAGGCATATCCCTTTCTCATAAAGATGAACTCAGTATTCTCTAGGGCTTTCTGAATCCACAGTCTTAATAGGTTTTAACTGCTTTCATCAACACTGTTTATCAGAAATATAGACTGTTTATTTTATATTTTTTAATGTGTATTCCCTTTGAAACCTTTAAGAATTGGAATTCATGGCTAGTCTGAAAGTAGTGAGTTATCTCAATTGTTCACTGTCAGTTACAGATCAAACTCCTTGTTCTGCTCTTTCCCCCCTTCTCACTACTGCACTTGACTAGTCTTAAAAAAGGAAAAAAAAGAATAAGAATTCTTGTAACATGGACACAATCTCAACTCACCTCTGCGTCCTGGGTTCAAGCGATTCTCATGCCTTAACCCTCCCTAGTAGCTGGGACTACAGGCATGTACCACCATGCCAGGCTAATTTTTGGCATTTTTAATAGAGACAAGATTTCATCAGATTGCCCAGGCTGGGCAAAAAAATAATAATAATAATTATTATTATTATTTCTTAACTCATTTTTAAAGTATTTTAGAATAAATTACTCAATTAAAATTTCGTCTAAATTACTTTTATTTGTAGGTTGAACTTTCTGACGTTAGCAAAGGTGGATCTAAAGCTACCATTTCAGCATCAACAGCTAATTCAGATGTGGCAATAATTCCTAC
The DNA here is from genome assembly GCA_963574635.1 of Cheracebus regulus. Taxonomy (NCBI): domain Eukaryota; kingdom Metazoa; phylum Chordata; class Mammalia; order Primates; family Pitheciidae; genus Cheracebus; species Cheracebus regulus. The sequence goes on along the minus strand of CAUYQU010007039.1, from coordinate 669 downwards.
TAATACTCCCTTAAGGGAATTACATATAGTATATATAATTTATAATATTATAAATATAATTATATATTTATATTATACAATTAGTTACTGTTGTAATAGCTAATATTTAAAATACTTAATATGTGTGAAATACATTACTAAGCCATAATGTAGAATAATTTGTAATCTTATGAAGTAGACATTATCTTTTTTTTTTTTTTAAAAAGAGAAAAGGAGAAAGAAACAGCAAAAGAAAAAAAAATGAAAGAGAGAAAGAAAGAGGACGAGAAAGAGGGAGAGAGAATGGGATTCTTGTTTTACTGCCCGGGCTAGAATGCAGTCTAAAAATGGGTATTAAAAACCTCTTTTATACCAATAATTGTGCTTAACAATGGAGACAGGAAGGAATAGAGGATGAAAATAACAAATAAGCAGCCAACCAATATTTTATTTAACCCTGTGAGTTGCTATGCAATTGCTGAGGAGTGATTTACTTCCAATTATGTGGTCACTTTTAAAGTGGTCACTTTTAAAATAGGTATAATGTGATACTGAGAAAAATGTATGTTTTGTGGATTTGGGGAGGAGAGTTCTGTAAATATTTGTTAAGTTTACTTGTTCCAGGTCTGAGTTCAAGTCCTGGATATCCTTATTAATTTTCTATCTCGTTGATCTGTCTAATATTGACAG
>CAUYQU010007036.1:0-79127 GCA_963574635.1 Cheracebus regulus | reverse complement strand
TCCCAGCACTTTGGAGGCCAAGGCGGGAGAATCACTTGATTTGAGGAGTCTGAGATCAGCCTGGGCAACATAACAGACCCCCTCTTTAAGAAAAGTTATCTGGGCATGGTGCCTGTGGTCACAGCTACTTGGGAGGCTGAGGCAGAAGGATCGCTTAAGCCTGGGAGGTCAAGGTTACAGTGAGCTTTTATTGCACCTCTGCACTCCAGCCTGGGTGACAAAGTGAGACCCAGTCTGAAAAACAAAACAAAACAAAATGAAAACCACAACTATCTGGAGGCCAAGGAAAGAAAGTCTGCTCGAAAAGAGGCCATTGTTTGCGTGGCCTTGGGTCTTAGGGAGGATTATTCCAGGGCTCACTGGCCTAGACAGTGGCTTTACAGCCCCAGCTAAACTCTTCTCTGGGCTGTCTAAAAGAATTATGCGGATTTGCATGTGAACATTGCGTGATCGTGGGTAATTTATTTAGCTTCCTTGAGACGCATGGGGGTGCCTGGTCACCTTTGAGGGCATTTTCAGCTCTACAAGACTCATTCTCAGCTCTCTAGATGAATGTGCCTGGCACCAGCCTGGATCTTGGCAGTTATTCTGGTGTATTCATTAACTTTTCTATTTAATTATTATTATTATTATTTGAGACAGGGCCCCACTCTGTCACCAGGCTGGAATACAGTGGCATGATCATGGCTCGCTACGGCCTCCAAACTCCTGAGCTCAAGCAATCCTGCTGCCTCAGCTTCCCAAAGTGCTGGACTTAATTAAAGGTGTGAGCTACCCTGTCCCGCCTGGTGTAATTATTAATTGCATCTCATTCACCCTTTAACCCAGGGTTTCTCAGCCTCAACACTATCCACGTTTTAGACCAGACAAAATACTTTGCAGTGGGGGGCTGTCCTATGCATTGTAGGATGTGTAGCAGCATTTCTGGCCTCCTCTACCCGCCAGATGTCACTCTCACTCCCACCAGTTGTGACCATCAAAGCATCTCTAGACATTTCCGATGCCCTAGGAGACTAAATTGCCCCAGTTGAAAACCACGGCTCTAGGGCTGGGCACGGTGGCTCATGCCTATAACCCCAGCACTTTGGGAGGCCGAGGTGGGCGAATCACTTGAGTTCAGGAGTTCAAGACCACCCTGGCCAACATGGCAAAACTCTGTCTCTACTAAAAATACAAAAATTAGTCAAGAGTGGTGGCACATGCCTGTAATCCCAGCTACTCAGGAGGCTGAAGGATGAGAATTTCTTGAAGCCGGGAGGCGGACGCTGCAGTGAGCAGAGGTCATGCCACTGCACTCCAGCCTGGGAGACAGAGTGAGACTCCATCTCAAAAAAAAAAAAGTTAGAAAGACAAATGAGCTTGAAAGTTGCAGCACAGGTCTTTTCGAAAGTCCTCCAATCAGAAGAGTAACCCACTCCTCTCTGCTGAGGCCGAGTCAGAGAATGAGTAAGTATGTGTGTGCTCGACTCAGGCAGACCTGGTTTTGGATCCTGACTTTCTGGCTAACTTGGTAGGTGATCTTAGGCAAGTTTCTTGGTTTTCTTTAGGTCTCAGTTTTATCATCTGTAAAGTGAGGTCAGCAATGGCACTCACCTCCTAGGGCACGAGGGTTCCTTGAGATGATAATAACAATATTCTTATCGTCTCATAATGTGCTTAGTGAAGCTACCAGCCCCTGATAAGGGCTTCATGAATGCTAACTATGATTTTTGTTTTTTGAGACGGAGTCTTGCTCTGTTGCCCAGCCTGGAGTGCAGTGGTGCAAACTTGCCTCACTGCAACCTCTGCCTCCTGGGTTCAAGGGATTCTTCTGCCTCAGCCTCCTGAGTAGCTGGGACTACAGGCATGTGCCACCACACCTGGCTAATGTTTTGTATTTTTAGTAGTGATGGCGTTTCACCATATTGGCCAGGCTGGTCTGGAACTCCTGACCTTGTGATCCGCCCACCTTGGCCTCCCAAACTGCTGGGATTACAGGCATGAACCACTGCGCCTGGCCGATTTATTTTTTATCATTACCTTTTGTCCAGGACATAAGCTCGTGGTCCGCTAACATAGGAACAAGTTCATTGCTATTCAGGTCGATTGGGGTGGCAGAAAAATGCAAATAAATAAAATCTGCAGAGAACTAAAATTTCCATTAATTATAGACTTCTAACACATTCAGAAAGGGAAGGAAACTTAAAGGTCCTCACATCCAACCCGTCACACCCCATCTCCCCAGTTCAGAGCAGGCAGGCATCAGCTGGTGACTTTCAAACTTCTATGGCTGCCATCAACATTTTATTAAAATTCAGGTTCTTGGGCCCTACTCTGTAGAGATGCAAAAGCACTATTAGGTCTAGAGTATGGCCCAGGAATCGGCATTTTAATCTGTTCCTCACGGGTGTTCTTGGCTTCAGGTACAGAAGCTTTGGCTAACGGGTCAAGATCACGGGTTTTCGAGCTACTTGAGCCAGGGTCCTAGTACACAGTATATTATCTAGGAGGCCTGGAACCATTGATATAACCTCTCCTAGCCTCTGTTTATTTGTCTAAACTGGATTTTTTTTTTTTTTGAGACAAGGTCTTGCTCTGTCACCCTGGCTGGAGTGCAGTGGTGCAGTCATAGCTCACTGTAGTCTCAACCTCCTGGGCTCAAGTGATCCTTCCACCTCATCCTCCCCAGTAGCTGAGACCACAGGTGCACACCACCACACTCAGCTAATTTTTTCATTTTTGTAGAGACATGGTCTTGCCATGTTGCCCAGGTTGGTCTCGAACTCCTGGTCTCAAGTGATCCTCCCACCTCAGCCTCCCAAAGTGTTGGGATTACAGGCGTGATCCACTGTGCCTGGCTGAAACTAGATTTATTAATAATACTTCCCTCTTATGATTGTTGAGTGCATTACATAAGATAGTTTATAACACTCAGGCTTGGACCTAGCATGCTGGAGTGATGCATAAATATTACATATCATTACTCCTGAGCCAATCACATGGACAGCTGCCTCTGCTGCAATGCCTCTTATGAGAGGGAACCCAGAGCCTCCTAAAGCAGCCATTTTCATCTCTGGACTTCTCTGCCTGATAAGGCTCCTCTTTATATTGAGTTGAGATCTGCTTCCTTCTTTCTTATACCCAGAAGTTCAAGCTCTGTTCTTAGGATTCAAGTTGAGACGTACCTTCTTTCACAGGTCAGAACCTCAAATATTTGAAGACAGAGGTTCATCTCCTGGGAAGACTCTTCCCAAATTCTGCAGAGGGAGTGCCCCAGGTCTTGTCTTGAAGGAGACAAAGCAAGTCCATATGCTGGTGACCTTGGCAGTCTCTGCTGCTCCAAGTGCACAGCATCGAACTCCATTTGTTGATAAATTTCAGACTCCAAAGACTTCCAAGGCCACATCACCAGGGTATCTGGGACAAAGCTGAGGGATGCTGGTTATCAGTGTTTTTGATCGAGTTCCCCAAACAAGATGACCCCTTGTTGCAACCGTGCCTTCCACCGGCAGATGAACCTCCCTGTGAAGATGTCTTCTTGTACTATTTGGAAGAGTTGGGGAGAAAGGGATGAATATGCAGCAAAAGCCTCAGCCCTCCACCTCTGCAACCCCCCTAATTCAAACTACTATCACCTGTTCCCCCACTGGCCACACAGCTTCCTTCCTGGCCTCCCTGACTCCTCCTCAGCCATCTTCTTGTGTTAACCAGGCCTTTGATTGTGTATATTCTGATGCTTTGACATCTTGGAGCCTTGCTGACCTGTGGAGGAGCTTGCTCCTCTCAGAGTTAACTAATTCCTAGAGAGGGCAAACAGCTCCTCTGCTAGCGTGCGTTTCCTATACAAACCCACCAGGCCAGAGCCTCATTTCCCTTCAGCTGACTTCTTTATCCAGCTCCCCGACTGAGCCACATCTACCTGCCCTCCTCACCCCAGAACCAGGCGTGAGACAATCAAGGTCAGCCCCTGTGCTCCAGAGATGGATGAAACTATTCAAAGGAACCGATCCCAAACCTGCAGCCTCTGCCTTGCCCATTTCCTTCCTGGGAAACCACAATAAAGGCTCTTGCTCCTGTTCTCCCCGCATTCCCTCTGCCTCCCGACAAACGCTGGGGCTGCTGTGTGTGCCCCTCGCAGTGTGGTATGGCATGATAGAGTATATCTTGTCAATGGCTTGCATCTCTTGATCTCTCGGCCTTACAGTACCTTAATAATATTAAAACTTATATTTAAAAAACACTTTCTGGGGTGGGCACAGTGGCTCACACCTGTAATCCCAGCACTTTGGGAGGCCAAGGCAGGCGGATCACCTAAGGTCAAGAGTTCGAGGCCAGCCTGCCCAACATAGTGAATCCCCATCTCTACTAAAAAAAAAACAAAAATTAGCCGGGTGTGGTGGCAGGTGCCTGTAGTCTCAGCTACTCAGGAGGCTGAGGCAGGAGAATCGCTTGAATCCGGGAGGGGAAGGTTGCAGTGAGCCAAGATTGTGCCATTGCACTCCAGCCTGGACGCCAGAGAGAGATTCTGTCTCAAACAAAACAAAATAAAACAAAACAACAACCTGTTTTCTGCCATTGATTCCTCCTCTTGTGGGAGAATATGCCGGTGACCTTCTCAAAACTTAACTCTGATTATCTTCCACCCTCTCACTGCTTCTTGAAACCCTTCCAAGTCCCACTGGTCTTAGGACAACACAGAAAATCCTCACTGTGACTTTGAGGGTTCTGTGTGATCCCGGCTGCCTCTCTGACCTCTAAGGTGGGTCCCTGGTCCCACCTCCAGGCCTTTGCACTAGCTGTTCTCTCTACTCTCCCCCTATCTGTGTGGGACCACCTTTGTCCCCTTGATCTCCCTCAGGGAGGTCTTCTCTGATCACTCCCTTTTTCTCTTTAAGCCTCAATTTTATCATCTGTAAAGTGGGGACAGCAACGCACCACCTTCTAGGGCATGAGGCTTCCTTGGGTGCCATTGCTGTCCCCATTTGGCACCCTGTTTGCGTCCTCCTCAAGATCTATTTCCTTTGCAAATGTATAATGATGTATTTGTTTACTTGTATATTTACTTGTATATTCCCCAGCCAGAGCATCCACTTCTCGAGGGCAGGAACCATGTCAATTTCATCCTTCACTGGACCCCAGCACTCAGCACATAGTCAGCCCTCGGTACATGCTTATGGAAATACTGAATGATCTTGCTAGGCTCTTCTAGATGCTATCGATAGATAGACTCCTTTGATCTCCATAGAAACCCTGTGAGGTAGGAATCACCATCTCCATTTTATAGGTGAGGAAACCAAGGCTCAGAAAGGCGAAGCAGCCTACCTAGGGTCACACAGCTACTGAGTGGTACAGGGAGGGGATTCTAACCCAAGTCAGTCTGTTTGTAGAGTTGGGCTCTCTTCTCTACTATGGTGGACCACCTCTCCGTGCAGGACTCTGAATGCCATGCAGGGATAATCACAGCTTAAGCTTCCTTTTCAGCCTGATACCTTGAACTCTGATAGGCTGAACTCAAGGGATAAAGCTCCAGAAGCCCAGATGAAAAGAGGGAAAATTTCCTGTGGTTCATGCCTGTAATCCCAGAAGTTTGGGAGGCTGAGGCAGGAGGATCACTTGAAGTCAGGAGTTCGAGACCAGCCTGGCCAGTATGGTGAAACCTCATCTCTACTAAAAATATAAAAATTAGCCAGGCATGGTGGCGGATGCCTGTAACCCCAGCTACTTGGGGAGGCTGAGGCAGAAGAATAGCTTGAACCTGGGAGACAGAGGTTGCAGTGAGCCAAAATTGTGCCACTGCACTCCAGCTTGAGTGACAGAGCAAGACTCCGTCTTAAATAAATAAATAAAATAAAATACCTGAATCAGGGCTGGGCATGATGGCTCACGACTGTAATCTCAACACTTTGAGGATCACTTGAGCTCAGGAGTTTGAGACCAGCCTGGGCAACATAGCAAGACTTTGTATCTACTAAAATTAAAAAAACGTTAGCTGAGCATAGTGGTGTGTAGCTGCAGACCCAGCTACGTGGGGGGCTGAGGTGGGAGGATTCCTTGAGCCTGGAAAGTCGAGGCTGCAGTGAGCCCAGATCATGCTACTGCACTCCAAGCTTGGGCAACAGAGTAAGAACCTGTCTCAAAAAAATAAATAAATAACAATACCTGAATCAAGTCACAGGCTCTAATTTAAGGTACTGAGGAAAATTCTATGGTGGTAAAAACAAGATCTTTAGGTTGACAGCTATTTCCTCAAGTTCTTCTCTTCCTTAAATAGCAAAATTATGTAAAACAAATGTTCCCTGCTATTTTGGTAAATTATATGCTATATATATACATATACAACAAATGGCAAGAAATTGTGAGCCAGCCTGTTTTGAAAAGCCTTCATATATTTAACATATGCCACTGCTATTTTCTTTTTCTTTCATATTACTTTTTTTTCCCCTGAGGAAATCTTGGCTCATATAGTTGATAAATTCTTTTAGGAACCCGACTGATTCAAAATATAGACTGGCTTTCTGAGTACTGCATAATTTAATGTCAAAGGTCCCTCTTTATTTCTGTTTTAAAACAAACTTTTTTTTTTCTTTTTTAAAGACGGGGTTTCACCATGTTGGTCAGGCTGGGCTTGAACTCCCGACCTCAGGTGATCCGCCTGCCTTGGCCTCCAAAGTGCTTGGATTACAGGCGTGAGCCACCACACCCGGCCTAAAACAAACTTTATTAAACAAAAGTGCCCTCACTTCTTGTGGTTTGCTAGAGAAAAGAAATGTAAGCAGGTCCAGATTTAAAACTGCGGGGAGAGGCCGAGCGCAGCGGCTCTGGCATGTAATCCCAGCACTTTGGGAGTCCGAGTGGGCAGATCACGAGGTTAGGAGTTTGAGATCAGCCTGACCAACATGGTGAAACCCTGTCTCTACTAAAAATACAAAAATTAGCCAGGTATGGTGGCACGCGCCTGTACTCAGGAGACTGAGGCAAGAGAATCGCTTGAACTCTGGAGGCAAAGGTTGCAGTGAGCCAAGATCATACCACTACACTCCAGCCTGGGTGACAGAGTGAGACTCCAGCTCAAATAATAATGATACTAATAAAACTTCAGGGAGGTTGGGCATGGTGGCTAGCACCTGTAACCCCAGCACTTTGGGAGGTTGGGCAGCAGGACCACAAGAGCCCAGGAGTTTGAGGGTGCAGCGAGCTTTATTGTACCACTGCACTTCAGCCTGGCTGACAGAGCAAGACCCTGACTCAAAAAATAAATAAGTAAAACTGCAGGGAGCTAAGTCATTTTCTCAAAGTCACATTTTACAAGGGTCAATGTACTCCAAGCTCGAGGTAGAGAGGTGACTTGGAGAAGACAGGTTGCAGGGAGCTCCTATTTCCTCATTGCTCACAATTTTCCTATTCATCAAGCTCAGTGAATGCTCACAATCGTCTGCAAGCTGGATGTCACCCCCACTTCACAGACAAAAGCAGAGCGTAGCCATGCTTAGCTGCATGCTGCTCCATCCACTAGAGCCAAGTCAGCAGTTGCTGTTGTTTATATTTATAGTAAGAGCAGTAGATGCCCAGGTTAAAAGTCTTAAACATTACAGAAGCGTCCAAAATGAATAAGCAAAGAAAATGTGTCTTCCCTCAAAACTTCCTATTCCCATCCAGTTCTCCTCCCCAGAAGAAACCGAGTTAGGCTTCTTACATGTCTTTCTGGAATGCCTGTGATTGTCTAAGCATAACTCTTCTAGAACAGTATTTCTCAGACTTCAGCATGCGCACAAATTGCCTAGAGACTTGTTAAAATGCAGAAGCTGATTCAGTAGGTTTCATATGGGGTCTGAGACTCTGCATTTCTTGTTAATTTTTTTTTTTTTTTTTTTGAGACAGGCTCTTGTTCTGTCACCCTGGTTGGAGTGCAGTGGTGGAATCACAGCTCACTGCAAACTCAAACTCCTGGGCTCAAGCAATCCTATCACTTTAGCCTCCTGAGTAGCTGGAACTTCAGGCGCACGCCACCATGCCTGGCTAATTTCTGTGTATTTCGTAGAGACGGAGGTCTCGCTTTGTTACCTAGGCTGGTCTATAACTCCTGGGCTCAAGCAATCTTCCAGCCTCAGCCTCCCAAAGTGCTGGAATTACAGGTATGAGCCATGATGGCTGGCCAAGACTCTGCCTTTCTAACAAGCTCCTAAGGGGTTGCTGGGGCCTCTGGTTCAGGACCACACTTAAGTTTTTCTTTCTTTCTTTCTTTTTTTTTTTTTTTGAGATGGAGTTGCACTATGTTACCCAGGCTGGAGCACAGTGGTGCTATCTCGGCTCACTATACCTCTGCCTCCCAGGTTCAAGAGATTCTCCTGCCTCAGCCTCCCAAGTAACTGGCATTACAGGCGCCCGCCACTATGCCCAGCTAATTTTTTGTGTTTTTAGTAGAGATAGGGTTTCACCATGTTGGCCGTTCTGGTCTCGAACTCCTGACCTCGTGATTCGCCTGCTTCAGCCTCCCAAAGTGCTGGATGACACGTGTGAGCCACCACACCTGGCCACCACTATCCTACTTTCTGTATCTGTGAATGTAACTGTTCTAGGTCCCCTCGTATAGGTAGAATCCTTATATAGTAGAATCCTCATCTAGGTAGAATCCTTTTGTGGTCGGCTTACGTCACTCCACATGATATCTTCAAGGTTCATCCATGTTGTAGCATGGGTCACAATTTCCTTTCTTTTGGAGACTGGATAATATTCTATTGTATGTATTGATCACATTTTGTTTATCCATTCATCTCTTGGTAGAAACTGGTTGTTTCTGCCTTTTGGCTATTTTGATACAGGACAACTTAAAAAATTTTTAAACATTTTTATTTATTTATTTATTATTTTTGGAGACAGGGTCTAGCTTTGTTGCCCAGGCTGGAGTGCTGTAGTGTGATTGTGGCTCACTGCAGCTTTGACCTCCCAGGCTCAAGTAATCCTCCCACCTCAGCCTCCCAAGTAGTTGGGACCACAGGCCCGAACCACCATGCCTGGCTAATTTTTTTTATTTTTGGTAGAGATGAGGGTCTTACTATGTTGCCCAGGCTAGTCTTGAACTCCTGGGCCTGATCAAGCGAGTCTCCCGTCTCAGCCTCCCAAAGTGCTGAGATTGCAGGCATGAGCCACCCTGCATGGCTATGAAAACATTTAAAAAGTGGATGTACTATATTCATGTAATCATCCCTGTCCTAATGATCACTTCTAGTGTCCTTTTATCACAGTCAAAGCTGCAAACAGCATGCTAGCACCAGAAGGGACTATAGCAGGGTGGCTGGGACCAGAGACTCTGAAGTCAGATGGCTTTGCCAAAGCCTGGCTTAGCCACTTACTGTGTGACCTTGGGCGAGCTTCCAGCCCCTCTGTGCTTAGTGTCGTCATTTGTAAAATAGGGATAGTGGAAGTGAATATCAAATAAGATAATACACAAGGCACTGAATTCTGGACCCTGACACATGGCAAACTAATGGTCCATATCAGCTGCTCATTATTATTATTATTATTATTATTATTATTATTATTATTATTGACAGAGTTCGCCATGTCACCCAGGCTGGAGTGCAGTAGCACAATCTCAGCTCACTGCAATCTCTGCCTCCTGGGTTCTAGCAATTCTCCTGCCTCAGCCTCCTGAGTAGCCGAGATTACAGGCGCCCGCCACCGTGCCTGGCTAATTTTTGTATTTTTAGTAGAGATGGAGTTTTACTATGTTGGCCAAGCTGGCTTGAAACTCCTGACCTCAAATGATCTGCCTGCGTGCTCGGCCTCCCAAAGTGCTGGGATTATAGGCCTGAGCTACCGTGCCCAGCCACAAATCAGCCAGTACTGGTATCATCAGCAATTGTCTACTTGTTTCCATCTCTGTAACGAATTGCCAGCAGAACAAAGCTGGTGGGAGCACAGAACATTTAAACATCGTGAAAGATATCACAAATTACCTTCTAAAGGGTTGCAGCGGTCACTGTTAGTCCCCAGAAGGAAGTAGGGAGCCGTGGACAGTCCTTGTGGAGAAGATGTGATAAAAGGAGTACTCAAGGAAGATGATCAGGCCACACAGCGATTTCTTTCTGTGACATCTTCAGAGTCTAGGGTGCTGATCCATTGACCTTGCCTTCATCCCTAAAGATTAATTGATAGTGCACATAAACGTTCATGTCCTTCCTTCCTCGGAGAATTCACTACATGTCCATCTTCTGTGAATACCTTAGGGGACTGTTTATGTTTTTGATTTTGGGGTTGCTTCTTTGGGGCTGCGGGTTCTACTCATTTGTAGTTTTCTCTCTGTAGCCCACATCATGCCACCCTCACTTAGTGGGTTCCAGATGTGAAATGTCACCCCCACCACGAGCCTTTCCCAGCACCCAGTTTATTTTATTTGCAGCATGTCTTTTTTAAAAAATATATATTTTATTGCATTTTAGGTTGTGGGGTACGTGTGAAGAACATGCAGGATTGTTGCATAGGTACATACATGGCAATGTGGTTTGCTGCCTCCATCCCCCCATCACCTATATCTGGCATTTCTCCCCGTGTTATCCCTCCCCAACTCCCTACCCCCCGCTGTCCCTCCCCTATTCCCCACCAACAGACCCCAGTGTGTGATGCTCCCCTCCCTGTGTCCATGTGTTCTCATTGTTCAACACCCGCCTGCAAGTGAGAACATGCAGTGTTTGATTTTCTGTTCTTGTGTCAGGTTGCTGAGAATGATGGTTTCCAGATTCATCCATGTCCCTACAAAGGATACAAACTCATCATTTTTTATGGCTGCATAGTATTCCACAGTGTATATGTGCCACATTTTCCCTGTCCAGTCTATCATTGCTGGGCATTTGGGTTGGTTCCAGGTCTTTGCTATTGTAAACAGTGCCATTTGCAGCACGTCTTACAATGTGCCAACCATGTATATAGTGATGTCCATATATACTCATTATTTTTCTTTTTAAAATTCTTATCCCCTCCTGGTAGACTATGAACACTGCAGAAAGGCATTAAAGTCTGGTGACCTTCGTGATCCCAGCAGCACCTTTGGTCCTGACACAAAGCAGCTGCTCATTCAATATTTGTTGAATAAGGGATTCCAGTAACATCCATGGCAGTGCTAAGAGTTAAGGATTTTCGTGTTTTATTTTTTAAGATGGAAGAATACACATAACGTAAAGTGTACCATTTTAACCTTTTTTTCCCCCTGCTTAGAGATGGGGTCTTGTGGTCAGGCATTGTGGCTCACACCTGTAATCCTCACACTTCGGGAAGCCAAGGCAGGTGGATCGCCTGAGGTCAGGAGCTCAAGACCAGCCTGGCCAACATGGTGAACTCTGTCTCTACTAAAAGTACAAAAATTAGCTGGGGGTGGTGATGCCTGCCTGTAATCCCAGGTACTCCGGAGGCTGAGGCAGGAGAATCTCTTGAACCCGGGAGGCAGAGGTTGTAGTGAGCCTGGGTGATGGAGTGAGACTCTGTATCAAAAAATAAAAGATGAGGTCTCGCTATGTTACCCAAGCTGGTCTTGAAGTCCTAGCCTCAAGCAGTTCTCCTGCTTTAGCTTATCCCCATAGCTAGAATTACAGACATACGCACCACCCCACCCCTTCCACCATGCCTGGCTCTATTTTAACCACTTTATTTTTTCCCACTTTAGCCATCAATGAAAGTGCAATTTTACAAGGTTGCACGACCCTCACCTCTCTCTAGTCCCAGAGCATTTTCATCACCCCAAAAAGGAGACCACACCCATTAAGCTATGACTCCCCATACCCTGGCAGCCACTCATCTGCTTTCTGTTTCTATGAATTCTCGACATTTCATGTAAGTGGATTCATATCTATGTGAACTTTGTGACATTTTAAAATGTGAACCACCTATGAAGATGTGAGCAATGGAGACATGGTGGCTTCAACTGATTTAGGGACAAATGTTAGCGATTTCACGTGGTTCAACCTAATAGTCATGTTTAATGCTTTAGTTAGACAGCAGAAACAAAGACATTTCTCTCATTGTTATGTATGTGATTTTATATGCTTGAAATGTATCAAAACAAAGTATCTTTATGAAAAAAAAAGGGTGAATGGGAAGCAATGGAAGAGTTTGAAGAGGTGGTCCCCTCTCATTGGCCAGAAATACAAGGTTTTAAGCCAGATAGACCTGGGGTTCAATCCTGGCTTCATGCCTGTTCAGCTATGGGACTATGGGTAAGCCATATGACTTCTGTGGTCTCAGCATTCTTGTCTATAAAATGGTGATAATAATACCAACTTCAGAGGTGCTGTGCGGATCGAGCACACAGAAAACAGCGGGAACTTGCACAGAGCAGACTTGATGCTATTACAGCGTGACCATGGTAGATGGGGTGAAATGTTAGCACTGAGCTTCAAACCCTGCCAGTCTGTCTGCCAGCCCTGTGCTGGGGCCTGCATTTCCAGCCAATTCGAGCTTGACAGCTCAGGTTTTCCAAGTCCAGCCTTGCCAAGGAGTGGAATTTCAGGTGTTTACAAAATGACTGTGATTTAATCTGTCTTTCTCTTCTAGAATTTGACAAGCAGGGTATGTTCCCTGCGCTTCTGAAATCCAGAGATTTACCCTTTCTGTGCCCGTGCCACAGTTATTTCTTTGGTGAAATACATGGCATGATGCAGTCGTTAATAGTAATAGCAGTATTTTGTACTTAAATATTTCTTCTTCTTTTTTTTTTTACCTTTTAAAAACATGGATCAAATGTGCAGTCTGTCTGCTCAAATACTACCTCTGCTATTCATGCCCATGTAACTTCAGACTTTTTTCTCTTTCTTTCTTTCTTTTTTTTTTTTTAAACAAAGAACTAAAATAATCCAGGATCTTGCTCTGTCACCCAGGCTGGAGTGCAGTGGTGCAACCTTGGCTCACTGCAACCTCAACCTCCCGGCTCAAGCAATCCTCCCAACTCAGCCTCCAAGTAGCCAGGACCACAGGCACATGCCACCATGCCTGCCTGGCTAATTTTTGTATTTTTTGTAGAGATGGGGTTTTGCCACATTACCCAGGCTTGTCTTGAACTCCTGGACTCAAGTGATCCTTTCGCTTCAGCCTCCCAAAGTGTGGGGATTATGGGTGTGAGTGACCATGCCCAGCCAGACTTTTGTCTTTTTCTTTTTCCCTCCCTCCCTCCCTCCCTCTCCTTCCTTCCTTCCCTCTTTTTTCTTTCTTCCTTCTCTCTATTTTTTCTTTGTTTCTTTTTATTTTTCCGATAGGGTCTCTGTTGCCCAGGCTGGAGTGCAGTAGCGGGATCATGGCTCACTGCAGCCTCAACCTTCTGTGCTCAAGCGATCCTCCCACCTCAGCCTCCCAAGTAGTTGGGACCACAGGCATGCACCATCATACCCAGCTAATTTTTTATTGTTTTTCAAAGAGACAGTATCTCACTATGTTGCCTAGGCTGGTCTTGAATTCCTGTGCTCAAGCAATCCTCCCACCTTGGCCTCCCAAAATGCTGGGATTACAGGCATGAGCCACCACACCCAGCACCCCAGATTTTCTTCAAAAAGTCTGTAAGGACTCAAAGCTGTGATGGAAAGGACTTGCACATCGGTATCACTATCCCCTTGAAAGATTGTGAGGTCAGATCACATCTGCAAGGTCAGACACAGCTTCAGGAGAGCAAGAAGTCCAGACTGAAGGGGCCCGCGTGGTCCTAGAGGCTGTGGAGCTGGATGATAGGGCAGATGTGCCCAAGGAGTTTGCCAACCCCACTGATGGTGAGAGGGCCCTGCAGTTAGAGAATCAGCCTGGGCCACGGTCAAGGTTGCCTCCCCAGCAGGCAATTTCAGTGCTATAACCCCTAAACCCACCCCAAGGCTGGCAGACAACAGGAGTTTTGTGTTTGGGAGTGAAAAAGTTGGAAGGAGACAGGTAATTTTGTCCCTGAGTCCCGGCTGAAGAAACTGTTGGCCAGAGAAATCAAAGCTTCTTCCAGAGCAGCAAGAAACAGCATAGTTTGCAGGAACATATTGCATGAAAGTGGGGCCCATGAGGTCTCAAACTCAAATGCCTGTGGGGCCTGGCAAACGGGACAACATGCCAAGTGAGAGGAACACAGAGCAAGCACAAGGATAAGGAGAAAAAGACTCTTAGGGCTGTAGATAATCCAGAGAAGAGGAGACAGTGGCCAGCTGTGGAGGGCATGACCCATCTAAAACAGGGGTCGGTGGGGGGCCAGGGGCCACCACTGCCCAGACCTAGCACAATTCCAGTGCAGGAATGTGGGCTCCAGACAGCCAGATATTCTACTTTTGCAAGAGACGTTGGGATTCTGGCTTTTTATGTGAATTTTCCCGATTTAAACATTTGGCACCAGGCATGGTGGCTCACACCTGTAATTCCAGCACTGTAAAAGGCTGAGGAGGGAGGATCACTTGAGCCCAGGAGTTTGAGACCAGCCTGGGCAACATAATGAGAGCCCATCTCTATTTTTAAAAATGGTATCCACTTTAACCTTTTAAAAATATGATGTGAGAAACTTTTTGTGGGCCTTATGTGACCTTTAGATGACCAAAATGTTAGATATAGACAGATGAGTCTAAATTCTGAAACAAATGTACTTACAAACAGTATTCTGACTTAATACAAAGATATCCTCAATCACATAACCTACTATGTGAATAGGAAACCCAGGAATTGTGCAGTGCCCAATCTGCCCAACTGTACATGGCAGTCCTGATACTGTAACTCTTGAAGTTATTACTCTTCCCAACCCCAGTCCAACTCAGTAGAAATGCGAACCCTCATCCATCAACTCTCCAAACCATGAGAAGTCTTTCACTTGTCTTGGGCGCTAGAGCTGTGCAGCAAGGCCATCTGGGGGAAACTTTAGCCATCTTGACCAGATTTGCTCTGTTCTCTAGGGTTGTGAAATTCCGTCGCACAGGCGAGAGTGCAAGGTCAGAGGACGACACGGCTTCAGGAGAGCATGAAGTCCAGATTGAAGGGGTCCGCGTGGGCCTAGAGGCTGTGGAGCTGGATGATGGGGCAGCTGTGCCCAAGGAGTTTGCCAATCCCACTGATGGTGAGAGGGCCCTGCAGTGGGGAATCAGCCTGGGCCACAGTCAAGGTTGCCCCCCAGCAGGCAGTTTCAGAGGAGTCTTGTGAAGGGGCAGTTGGGAGGGCCCAGAGGGCCAAGGGGTGGAGCTGGAAGTGGGGCTGAGCCTCCATGGCTTACTTCAGCAGGCAAGGTTACATCACAATCCCTGCCAGTCAGCATTGCTGCACAACACTTGGCTGAGAATGGCACTAACAATGACAATGATGATGACAAAGATGATGATGGTGATGATGATGATGGTGGTGGCAATCATGATGGTGATGATCATAATAGTAATGATGACGATGGTGATGATCACAGTGATGAAGATGGTGATGATAAGGATGGCAATGGTGATGATGATGATAGTGATGATGAAGATGGTGATGATGGTGGTGGTGATGATGATGATGGTGATGAGATGATAGTGATGATGGTGGTGGTGATGATGGTGATGAAGGTGGTGGTGGTGATGATGATGGTGGTGATGAAGATGGTGATGATGATGGTGATGATGAAGATGGTGGTGGTGATGATGATGGTGGTGATGAAGATGGTGGTGGTGATGATGATGAAGGTGGTGGTGATGGGGATGATAGTGGTGATGATGATGGTGATGATGATGGTGGTGATGATGGTGGTGATGACGGTGATGATGGTGATGATGATGAAGATGGTGGTGGTGATGATGATGATGGTGATGAGGTGGTGGTGATGATGAAGATGATGGTGATGGTGTTGATGAAAATGAAGATGATGGTGGTGGTGATGATGAACATGATGATGATGGTGATGAAGATGATGGTGATGATAGTGGTGGTGATGATGATGGTGATGAAGATGATGATGGTGGTGATAATGATGAAGATGGTGGTGGTGGTGGTGATGGTAGTGATGATGGTGTTGATGATGAAGCTAATGATGATGGTGGTTGTGTTGCTGAAGATGATGATAATGGTGATGATGAAGATGATGGTGGTGATAATGATGGTGGTGGTGATGATACTGGTGGTGATGATGATTGTGGTAATGATGACGGTGATAGTGATGATGATTGGGATGACAGTGTAATGACAATGATGGTGATGATGTTGGTTATGATGATAGTGTGATGGTAATGGTGACACTGATGATGGTATCCTCATTGGCTGAGGATTTACTTTGTGCCAGGTACTGCTCTAACCAGTTTACATGTTTTATCCATTTAATCCTCACAACAGTTCCAATTGGATCTATTACCAACATCTTCCCCATTTTGCAGGTGAGGAAACTGAAGCACAGAAGGGTTAAGTATCTTACTGAGGGTTATACAGCTAGGAATTAGCCAATTTGGATTTACACCCAGGAAATCTGGCCTCAGAGCCCACATTCTTACCCATGACCTTGTGCTACCTCTGAGGCAGTGCTGTGGGACGTGTTCTCCAACTTCCCTCACTTCTTAATGCTGTTGGATAAAAACATTCTATGAATTTCTGAAAAGACTCAGATTCCAAATCTAAGAAATGTCTAATGACTTGAACCCAAGGCCTGTTGTTGGCAGAGATAAGGTGGCAATGACGGGGGACAGAGGGAAGCTGAGGTTTTACTCTCAGGCTGATCTGGGCTTGACTCCTGACTCTACAATATGCCACCTGTGTGACACAGGGCAAGCTCATATCCTCCTCTGTAAAATGGGACTAATACTAGGCCTTAATTCATACGGTTGTGATGCGGATTAAATGAAATAATGCACATCTAGCTTTTGGCACAGTGGCTGGCAGATAGTAAGCACTCAGTAAGTGCCCCACAATAGTGTTACCACTGTTCTTATGGACGCTTTTTTTTTTTTTACTGGAGAAAACCACAACCTGCTAATGTGATAGATACCAACTCACACATCTGGAGAAAATTATGATTGACATACAAGGCCCATGGTTGAAATTCCAAAATGATGACAACTCCCAACAGGGGCTGATGAGATCCTTGGAGTTCGCCCATGGGGCAACCCAGCATCCTCCTTTAGTATTTTTATTTTTTTCAGATGGAGACTCACTCTGTCACCCAGGCTGGAGTGCAGTGGTGCAGTCTCGGCTCACTGCAACCTCTGCCTCCCGGGTTCAAGCAATTCTCCTATCTCAGCCAGCTGAGTAGCTGGGACTATAGGCATGTGCCACCACACCTGGCTAATTTTTGTATTTCTAGTAGAAATACAAAACACATCTTTCCATCTGAGTGCAGATGGAAACCCCTAGTAGAGACAGGGTTTTGCCATGTTGGCCAGGATGATCTCAAACTCCTGGCCTCAGGTGATCCACCCACCTCAGCCTCCCAAAGTGCTGGGATTTCAGGTGTGAGCTACTTCACCCAGTTGTATTTTTAATTAACTATTCATTTTTAAATTATTATAGCTTTGCAAAAAAAATTGCAGATATAGTATAGATAGTTCTCACATACCCTTCATCCAGCCTCCCCTAATGTTAACAACTAAAAAAAATTGTCAAAACTAAAAAAATTAACATTGGTGTGCTACTATTAGCTCAACTCCAGACTTTATGTGGATTTCACCAGTCATTGCAGTTGTACTGTTTCCAGATACAATCCAGCATAGCACATTGGGTTTAGTGTTTCAGTTTAGTTTAGTTTTGTTTTTTGGATTTTTTTTTTTGAAACAGAATCTTGCTCTGTCACCCAGGCTGGAGTGCAGTGGTGTGATAACAGCTCATTGCAACCTTGAAACCTCCCTGGCTCAAGCCATTCTCCTGCCTCAGCCTCCCAGGTAGCTAGGACCATAGGCATGAGCCACCCCTCACTGCTAATTTTTTTTTTTTTAATTTTTAGTCTCACTATGCTGCCCAGGCTGCTCTTGAACTCCAGGGCTCAAGTGATCCTCCTGCCTCAGCCTCCCAAAGTGCTGGGATTACAGGCATGAGCCACAGCATCTGGCCATTTTTTAGTATGTTTCAAAAACTTATTAGCTTATAAATACCTATGTTTTTTCTGAGCATGAAAATAACACCTGTTTATTTGGAAAGCATTCAGACATTAAAGAAATACCCAAAGTAGGAAAGTGAGTACTGTTTTCAAAGATGAGTCTGGTAACAGTTTGTAAGATGTCCACTACCCCTGCTTGGTGCACTCACACACATGTATACACATTTTATCACAAAGACAGCTCCTCTAATACGTACCTCTCCACAACTTTTGCTTTCCACTAAACAATATAGTGTGCACATCTTTCCATCTGAGTGTCGATGGAGCTGTGCCTTTCAAAAGTATTTCAGGCCAGGCATGGCGGCTCACATCGGTAATCCTAACACTTTGGGAGGCCGAGGTGGGAAGATAGCCTGAGCTCAAGAGTTCAAGACCAGCTTGGGCAACATAGTGAGCCCTCATCTCTACAAAAAATAGAAAAAAATTAGCTGGGCATGGTGGCATGTGCCTGTAGTCCCAGTTACTCAAGAGGCTGAGGCAGGAAGATGACTTGATCCCAGGGGATCAAGGCTGCAGTGAGCTCTGATTGTACCACCGCACTCCAGTCTGGGCAGCAGAGCGAGACTTTGTCTCAAAAAAAAGCAAAGCAAACAAAAAAGTATTTCTTTTTTTCTGGCCATGGAAATAATAAATTGTAAAAGGAAGAAAGTGAATTCTCATATAATTTTTTCCTTTCCCCCTCTGACAACAAACAAATTAAACCATAATTCAAAGCCTTGTATATATTCTATGCATAGATACATGTGCATATATATACACCCACATGCATACATTTCCAAGAATAGAACCATGCTCAATACTTTGTTGTCGACCTTGTTTTGTTTTTAAACATTAATTAACAATATACTTTGTGTATTTTTCTATATCTGCACGTTCTTATTAACATTTGGGTCATATTTCATAATGTGGATATTTAATAATTTATATATGTATGATATCTGCTTAATAATTTATTTAACCAACCCCCTGTTGATGGATGTTCTGGGTTTTTCAGTTTCTCCCGTTGTAAGTAATGCTACAGTTGTAGGATATCGCTTCACACTGGAATATTTTTCTAGGATAAGTTCTAAAGGCAGCATGTGGTGCCTTTAATTTGCTTGGCTGGGGACCATCCCAGGCAGCCCCAGGCAAGGACAGCTGGAAGGCACACTGATTCCTTCCTCCCCTCTCCCTTTCTCCTTCCCAGATACTTTCATGGTGGAAGATGCGGTGGAAGCCATTGGCTTTGGAAAATTTCAGTGGAAGCTGTCTGTTCTCACCGGCTTGGCTTGGGCAAGTATTTCTGAGGGGCAGTGGCTCAGTCCCCAAGAAACCCCCATGCTGTTCCACTGGGTTTCCATGGTTTATAAAGAAGGACACAGTTCTTTGCACATGGAGACTTTGATTGAATTCCAATCAACAAAATTTGTGTGGGGTGAGAAGTGGTGATAACGAGGTGTGTGCTTGAAGAGAGTTGGATGTGGCTGGCAGTTGCCTTCAAGGAGGAATTGAAGTTTCTAGCTAATTAAGTGGCTTTCAACTCTTTGGGTTCAGGGATACTATGAGATTATGATGTCAGCTGTGGAAATCCCCTAGCTATGGCAAACAGCGCAGCCAAACCTTTAATATACTTGAAATTAATTTTTGTGAATGGCAATCAATTTCCCCACATTTCTCTTATTAATTGGAAAAGCTGCCTTTATCATATGCAAAATTCCCATAGCCACATGGGCTGTGCTTCTAGATTCCATGTTCGTCCTAGTCTGTCTAGTCTCGTAAAGGCACACGATGTTTAATTGCTGGGGCTTCCGAGTTTGTTTTAATGTATTAAAAGGTCGCACTTGTTAATTATACTGACAATTATATTCTATTCTACATGAACAAATGACCTATAAGCCAAAGACAAGCTAGTCTTTAATTACACTAAAAATATCATTGCCTCTCTGCCTTTATAAAAAATTTTTTTCTCAGATTTTAGGAATATGTTTTCCCACTTTGTTTGTGAGGTGCTCATATTTTTTAAAACAGAAAAAACACCCATAAAAATAATATAAAATGTCTATCTGTCCATTCCTGCCATGGTAATGCACAGTTTTAACTGCTGGAGCTTTAAGTGTGGTTTGATGTGTGGCAGGGCACTTGGCAGTGGGTAGAGAGGGGTATGCTACAGTCTCTGTCTCTGGGGTTATGGACTTGGCCAGCCTTCCCCGGCACCAAGCAGCGTCCTGGCCTCATGGTGTCTCCATCCTCTCTGCAGATGGCTGATGCCATGGAGATGATGATCCTCAGCATCCTGGCGCCACAGCTGCATTGCGAGTGGAGGCTCCCAAGCTGGCAGGTGGCACTGCTGACCTCGGTAGGCAGCCCAGCAGCTCCCTCCTGTTGCATACAGTTCTGCTGCCCTGGGGTGTCCCGTGGGATATCTTCCTTCTTCCACTGCCGAAGGCTCAGCAGAAAAGAATTAAGCCCTGATGGAAGCACTGTCCTCTCCCCACCTCACGTATCTTAGCAGGTTTATAGCCAACTCTTCTCCACCCAGAAGGTGTCCCAGACACCCTGTTCCATTGCTAGGAGCTTGAAACCCACCTGTGCATATCACTTAAACTTTATAAGCCTGTTTTCTTATAAAGTTTAAGAAAACAGGACATGCAAACAGGACATGCCAATCCCCACATCCCTAGGATGATTTGAGGACTGGAAACAACACAGTGCCTGGCATATAGTAGGTGTTCAATAAATTGGAGCTATTGCTCCTTGGAATTAAGGCTTGAAGGAGGAGGCTGCAGAACTCTTACTTTTTGTCAGGGACAGATAAGCAGCAGCCTCTTAAAAGAGAGAGGAATGGGCCAGGCACAGTGGCTCACACCTATAATCCCAACACTTTGGGAGGTCAAGGTGGGTGGATCACTTGAGGTCAGGAGTTCGAGACCATTCTGACCAATATGGTGAAACCCCGTCTCTACTAAAAATACAAAAATTAACCGGGCGTGGTGGCACCTGTAATCCCAGCTACTCGGGAGGCTGAGACAGGAGAACTGCTTGAACCCGGGAGGCGGAGGTTGCGGTGAGCTGAGATCATGCCATTGCACTCCAGCCTGGGTGACAGAATGAGACTCCATCTCAAATTAAAAAAAAAAAGAAAGAAAGAAAAAGAGAGAGAGAGGAATAGCCAGGCTGGATAAGAGGATAATAAGGATAATCACAAAAGCTAATACTTATGGAGGACTTACTGTGCAAAGGCCTTTATTGCATTGCATATAACATATGCATAATTTACACATGCTCTTTAATCCTCACAGACCTATGAGCTAGGCACTATGGTTAGTTGAGCAAAATGAGGCACAAAAAGAGGTTAATCACTTGCTCAAGATTACAGACCTAGCCAGTGATGGAGTCATTGCCAATTCAGGATGCCTCCCAGAATGCTGTTTTTTGTTATAGATAACTGTTTCGGAATGGCCTGAGTGCCTTCCACACAGCATGACCCAGTCTGATACTGGCAATAAGGTTGTGCAGCTCAGCGGGAAGCACTTCATGGCACAGACACTTGTGTTTTTGTGGTTTAGTCAGCTCCAGAAGTGTGACCTTGAGTGAGGTGCTTGATGGCTATATTTTGTGGCCTGCAAAATGGGGTGACAATGCCTGTTTTTCTGCAGTGGGGCAACAAAATACACACAGCACCTAGCACACACCAGGGGCTGAGTCCATGATACTTCTTTCTTACATTCCTCCTTCTCACTGATACCTCCTAAAGAGTAACTGCAGGCTGGGTGCAGTGGCTCATGCCTGTAATCCCCACACTTTGGGAGGCTAAAGTGGGCAGATAGCTTGAGGCCAGGAGTTCGAGACCAACCTGGCCAACATGGTGAAACCCTGTCTCTACCAAAAATACAAAAATTAGCTGGGTGTGGTGGTGTGTGCCTATAATCCCAGCTACTTGGTAGGCTGAAGCAGGAGAATTGCTTGACCCTGGGAGGTGGAGGTTGCAGTGAGCCAAGATCTCACCACTGCATCCCAGCCTGGGTGACAGAGTGAGACTCCGTCTCAAAATAATAACAGTAATCATGATGATAATAATAATAACTGCTGGTTTGTGTTTTTGCAATGCAGGGTCTTTCTGGTCTCTTGCCATTGGATTATAACTACCACAATTTACTGAGCACTTACTTTGGGCCAGGCTCATGGTTTTGCATACATTACCTCTTTAGCCTTCTCAAGCCCATGAAAGAGGTGCTTTTATTACTGTCACTTCTACAGATAAAGTAACTGAGGCTTAGAGAGAGGCATTGACTTGCTCAAAGCTCAGACAGCCTGTAAGAGGCAGAGGCAGAATTGAAAGCCAGACCTGGGGGGCTCAGAGCCCCTGCCTTGGGCTAGTTTCTTGTGGTATGAGGTTTAGACTTGTTAAGTCTCATGGGTGAATTTTCTATGGAAAAGTTAAGAGTCCTGCAGGAGTTGCTCCAAAGGCATGAAGTACCCAAGGAGGATACTACAGATGTACATTGTTGCCGCACAAAATACTGTGTAAGATGACCATTAACTATTGTGATATAAGGAAATATGATGCAAGATTGCCGTAATTACTATAATATACAACCAGTACTAGGCTGTGCCAGAATCTCTCCTTTTGGAGAAAATGGGTGTTTTGAGGGATACTTACCTCTTTCAGGATGTAAGAATATCACTTAGCACGTGACTAAGGCAACACTTTATTCCAAGACAGTAATCTTCAAACATCTTTGTTCTAGGTTGATCTAGAAAAAAATTAAATAAAAACCTTGTAGAATCCAGGACTGTCACATGTTTTTACATTGACATGAAATTTTTAAAATTGTAGGTTGCAGATGATACCATTGGGAGTGACCTGAAATATAAAAATCAAAATAAGATTACCATATCATTTTTTAAAATGTGTCTAATGAAATTGAAATACCTGACATCTACCATCATTTGCTTTAAAATTACATGAACAATCTCTTTAGAGGAATTTGGAAATTTTGCATAGCTGTTTTCTTGGAACTGATATTTCCATTCATTTCTCCATATAATTTTATCTTAATGTAATGTTTTCTTTTCTTTTTTTGAAATAGGGTCTTGCTGTGTTGCCCAGGCTGGAGTATAGTGGCATGATCTTGTGTCACTGTGACCATCGCCTCCTAAATTCAAGTGATCCTCCTACCCCAGCCTCCTGAGCAGCTGGGACCAAAGGCACATGCCACCACACCCAGCTAATTTTTGTACTTTTAGTAGAGATGGAGTTTCACCATGTTGGCCGGGCTGGCCTAATGTAATGTTTTCTTGTTTAAAAGGATCATATTCATTATCCTATTATAATTCTCTGTGACAGAATAAATAAGTGTTAAATTATTAGTTTTAATTCTCTGAGATGAGAAGGCTCTAAGCACTAAAGTTTTTCTCCTGCACTGACTTATTACCATTTTTAGTAGTATACAATAGACCATAACAACAAGATATAATTAATTTTGATAAATAATTGTTAAACATAAGCAAGGTTTTATTGGAAATGTATCCCTTAATGAATGATGTGGACTGTTTCCCAAATATTCTATGTATTCCTGAATGATTATTGCTAAAGTGAGACAGGGTTCAGTACCAGTTATGTTCCTATTTAGCATTTTTCTGAATGAATATGCATTTGAAAAGCAGTGTTCACATGAAAAAAAGTTTTGGGAACTGAAAGATTTGCTAGAACCCAGCAAACTGATGCCACTTGATTTTTAAAAACTCTCCAAAATGTGTGTGCCAAAGAGCACGCAACTTTCATTTTTGAAAAACTATGTTCCATGATCTAACTTGCCTACAGCTTGATTAGACTGTTCTTCAATTCTATTGAAAGTAGTAATAAAGGTATTGGAAACCAGATAACTTGCAAAAGGATTTGTAAGTGCATCATTGGTGCCCCTTCTGAGGCACTCTGAAGGGTTTACATTGAAAAGCAATGCCCTTTGAGGTGCCCTGGTCAGACTGGCCTAGAGAGGCATGGCGGAGGGGTGGCTGAGAAAGAAGGAGTCAGGCAGAAAATGGAGAAGAAGACCCCTACTCGTTCTTGAAGAAGAGTCTGCAGGGAAGTTGAAAACTTGGAAATGAATTCCCTTAAAATGATCCATTCGGGACCAGATGCAGTGGCTCATGCCTGTAATCCTAGCACCTGGGGAGGCTGAGGTGGGAGGATCACTTGAAGCCAGGAGTTCAAGACCAACCTGGACAACAAAGTGAGATCCTATCTCAAATAAATAAATAAATAAATAAATAAATAAATAAATAAATAAAATTAGCCAGGCCTGGTGGTGCACACCTGTAGTCTCACCTACTCGGGAGGCTGAGGTGGGAAGATCACTTGAGCCCAGGAGGTTGAGGCCGCAATGAATCGCAACCACACCACTGCACTTCAGCCTGGGTGACAGAGCAAGATCCTGTCTAAACAAACAAATTTTTAAAATTATACATACATAATCTGTGTCTGCTTCTACCTTGGAACATTTCTGTGTACCATCCCCACTCCCCACCCTTGGACATGCCACAAGAAATGCTTTTGAGGTCAGACCAAACTGAGGCTGTGCCCTCCCCTCTCTGGCCCTCAGCTGCCTTATCTATGAAATGGGTATAATAGAAGCATCCACCTCGTAGGGCTGCTGCAAGGCTGTGGTAAGATGTGTGCGTAAAGCCTTCGGCATGGTGTCTGGCACTTGCAGAGGGAGGGAATAGCGTGGTGATGAGGTGCCAGTCTGCCTGCTTGGGTTTAAGACTTGCCTCTACCCTCTCCTTTCAGGGAGGCGGAGCACGTTTCTTAACCTGAGACTCAGCTCCCCATTCTGTCAAATGGGTAGGATCATTCAAGCCTCACCAGCTGTTATTCCAAGGATTAACAGTGTTAACAATTGCTTTGCCTCCCACACAATGAGTGGTTTCTCTTACTAATAGTTTACAGCTCCCAGCCCAGCCTCCCTCTGTCTGTTTTTCCTACTCTCTAAACTTCACCTTGCAGCCCTTGGTATTTTCTCAGTAGTAGGGCAAGTGTTTCTTTGGGAAGGTGAGAAACTGGTCGAAAGCTAGCTCTGGAGCCAGAATGCCTGATTCCAGTGCAGGCTGCACCACTTAACACCTGTGTGATACTGGTTGTGCAATTGCCTCTCTTTAAGTCCTAGTTCCCTCATCTGTAAAACAGGAATAATAATAGCACCCTCCCCATGGGATTGTTGGGAAGCTTGCTGGAAGCACTTAGAATAGTGTTTGACCTTGGCAGGTGCTCAGTAAATGTTAGATCATGGCTGTTACCTAGAGTGTGACTTCACTGCTTACATTTGTTGCTCCTTTCTTTGCAGTGCTCCAAGTCCTCTGTCTAATGAAAACTGTCTTTCCCCCACAGGTGGTCTTCGTAGGCATGATGTCCAGCTCCACGCTCTGGGGAAATATCTCAGATCAGTACGGCAGGAAAACAGTAAGGCAATCTCTTGTAAACGCATGTCCTCAGGTTCACTTGGTGATGGTATGGACAAGTAGCACACCTATTCTGCATTAGCAATTAGGAAGCCTAATGAGGATCACATTGAAGTACAGTGAGAAGACGTTGATGTAAGGCTGCCGTGGACTCTCTTCAAAGCATTCCTAGTCGGGTCCAACCATATACATTTCGAAATCTAGACAATCGGAGCCTATTCATATCTCCAGGACAGGAACCATTTCCTCATTGGCTGGAGAAGTCAAGGGATAGTAGATAAAGCCATTGATTCTCTTGCCCTAAAGAGAGCCATTTCTCAAATTTTTTTATTGTTGGTTTTGTTTGAGACAGGGTCTTGCTGGAGTGCAGTGGCACAGTCTCAGCTCACAGTAGCCTCAACGTCTGAGGCTCAAGCAATCCTCCCACCTTAGGCCCCCCTCCAGAGGCAGCTGGGACTACAAGCATGCGCCAATACGCCCAGCTAATTTTTGTATTTATTTTGTAGAAAAGGGGTTTCACCATGTTGCCCAGGCTGGTCTCAAATTCCTGGCCTCAAGCGATCCTCCTGCCTTGGCCTCCCACAATGCTAGGATTACAGATATGAGCCACTCACTGCACCCAGAGAGCTGTTTCTCAGTCCCAGCAGGACTGGGCTCCAGTGTCTGCTGTGGGAACCTGTTCATGAAGACACCCTGAATGATCTGCCTTCCCTTCCCAGTCCCACTTCTCCACTCCCCTACTGGAATCACTGCTCAAATAACTATCTTTATCTTA
Source organism: Cheracebus regulus (assembly GCA_963574635.1). NCBI lineage: Eukaryota > Metazoa > Chordata > Mammalia > Primates > Pitheciidae > Cheracebus > Cheracebus regulus. The sequence goes on along the minus strand of CAUYQU010007036.1, from coordinate 52,899 downwards.
GAGCTAGCTTTTGGGAGAGCCCAGACATGATATGAAATGGTTTTGCAAACAAGAAGGAAGAGAGACATTACAGCTCAGGGCCTTGAAGTCAGGTGGACCTGGGTTCAGTCTTAATTTTGCCACTCCCGGCTGTATGACCTTGGGTGAGGAAATTGACCTTTTTTTTTTTTTTTTTTTTTAAGACAGAGTCTTGCTCTGTCATCCAGGATGGAGTGCAATCGTGCAGTCTTGGCTCACTGAAACCTCTGTCTCTTGGGTTCAAGTGATTCTCCTGTCTCAGCCACCTAAGTAGCTGGGATTGCAGGCACCTGCCACCACACCCAGCTAATTTTTGTATTTTTAGTAGAGACGGGGTTTCACCGTGTTGGCCAGGCTAGTCTCGAACTCCTGACCTCAAGTGATCCGCCCACCATGGCCTCCCAAAGCGCTGGGATTACAGGCGTGAGCCACTGCGCCCAGCCAAACTGACCTCTCTGATCATCCATTTCCTAATATGTATAAAGAAGAAAATAACAGAACTTGTACTGGAGGGTAAATAGAGATGAATTAGGGTTCACTGAAGTATCAATCACTGTTCCTTTTGGGTTCTTTTGTTTTTGTTTTTTGAGACAAGATCTTGCTCTGTTGCCCAGATTGGAGTGCAGAGGTGCAATCATAGCTCACTTCAGCCTTGATCTCCTGGACTCAAGCAATCCTCTCACCTCAGCCTCCCAAGTAGCTGGGACAAGACTTGTGCCACCATGCCCAGCTAACTGTTTTTTAATTTTTATATTTATAGAGAGACAGGGTCTCACTATGTTGCCCAGGCTGGTCTCAAACTCCTGGCCTCAAGCAGTCCTCCCACCTCAGCCTTCCAAAGTGCTGGGGTTACAGACGTGAGCCACTGTGTCATCACTTTGTACAATAGCAGGCATGTGGTAGGCACAGGACACATGTAAACTGAAACTCCAAGTGTAGCTTTTTTTTTTTTGAGAGTGAGTCTTACTGTCACCCAGGCTGGAGTGCAGTGGTGCGATCTCAGCTCACTGCAACCTCCACCTCTTGGGTTTAAGCAGTTCTCTGCCTCAGCCTCCCGAGCAGCTGGGATTACAGGCATGCACTACCATGCCTGGCTAATTTTTGTATTTTTAGTAGAGACAGGGTTTCACCATATTGGCTAGGCTGGTCTTGAACTCCTGACCTTGTGATCCACCCACCTTGCCCTTCCAAAGTGCTGGGAATACAGGCGTGAGCCACCGTGCCCGGCCCAAGTATAGCGTTTCTGACAAGTCTCCACGCAATGCCAATGCTCCTAGTCTTGGGACCACACTTTGAAAACGATTGGCTTAGACTAAGAATAATCTACTACTGGAGCTGGGAATGGGCTACCTGAACAAACCTAGCATTCTGTTAGGAAGGAAGAAGTGAGATCTGGATGCTCGGTAGGTAACAGGCAATCTCCACTACAACTAGTAAGTCATGGTCCTAAAATAAAATAGTGCCTTGTCTAGCAGGCATGATACAAAGTATGGTTCATGCATTAGCTCATCGAATCCCCATAATAACCATTGAAGTAGGTGCTATTATCACTCTGACTTGACAGAAGAGGAAACTGAGGCACAGAGCATGGGCAACTTACCCAGGGCCACACGGTTTGTGTGTCACAGAGCCAGGCCTTGCTCATTCTAAATCTAGTGCTTTGTCTTCACTGTGATGCCAGTGGCTTGAACCTGTAGGTGCTCCAGAAGCAGGCGATGGCTCAATGAATGAGTGAATGTTCCAGCCATGCCGGAGAGGAGGCAGACTCGCGCTGCATTCCCCCTCACTGCTACTGCACAGGAAACTTGGGCCAGCAGACACTTGGAAGATAGTGATCAATATAATGGCTCGGAAATGGTGATCAATATAACTGTCAAGAATATAAGTCCGGAGGCAGCAGGTTGGAAACTAAATGCAGCCACGATGGTCCTCGTGGTCTTGGTTGGTGATGGGGCTAGAGAGGGCAGTTGGAAAGGCCTCTCCGGGGCTCCTAAAGGAAGTAAAAGCTGGTATTTCCCACCTCCGGGTTAACCCAAGAAGGAATTACTCTTGTCCTCAGTGGCAGCTCTCTAGATTCTGCCCCCATCTGCCCTCCCACCCATTTCCTGTTTCTGGAGCATATGAGTGATGGCATAGTGATATTCTGGTTGGAAGAATGAATAAGAGGGACAGGACAGGAGGAAGGAAGAAGGGGAGGAAGGGAGGGAGGGAAGGAAGAAAAGAGGGGCCGGGCATGGTGGCTCATGCAGATCACCTGAGGTCAGGAGTTGAAGACCAGCCTGACCAACCTGGTGAAATCCCATCTCTACTAAGAATACAAAATTAGCCAGGCGTGGTGCCCATATCTGTAATCCCAGCTACTCAGGAGCAAGACTGCATCATTGCACTCCAGCCTGGGCAACAAGAGTGAAACTTCGTCTCAGAAAGAAAAAAAAAAGAAAGAAAGAAAAGGGGAAAAGAAGAAAGGAAAAAGGGAGAGAGGAAGAAAGGAAGGCAGTAGGGAGAGAGAGTGAGGAAGGGAGGGAAAGAAGAAAAAAAGGAAGAAAGGAGGAAGGAAGGAAGGAGAGAAGGGAAAACAAAAACCTCTGGAAATAGAGCCATTTTTGTTTTGGTGGAGCTGAGCAGCAGTTAAAAGAACTGTAAAACTGTGGGTGTCTGAGGCTGAACCCAATGTTAATCTCCAAGCGTTTAAAATAATCAAAGGCCAGTTGTGATGGCTCATGCCTGTAATCCCAGCACTTTCGGAGGCCAAGGTGGACAGATTACCTGAGCTCAGGAGTTCGAGACCAGCCTGGGCAATACGGCAAAACCCCATCTCTATAAAAAATACAAAACTTAGCCAGGCACAGTGGTGGGTACCTGTAGTGCCAGCTACTTGAGAGGCTAAGGCAGAAGAATTGCTTGAATCCGGGAGGCAGTGGCTGCAGTGAGCCAAGATTGTGCCATTGCACTCTAGCCTGGCAACAGAGCAAGATTCTGTCTGAAAAAAATAAAATTCATTTATTTTCCTGAGACAGACATGCACACATGAGTGCACATGCGTGCACACACACACACACATTCAGGAATCCATAATGAGGAAATTTGTGGAACCCCAAATTCTGCTATCCAATTGCTGAATTATAAAGCAGTGAGAATATAAGGGAAAATGAGTAAAAGTACCTTAACTTTGGGCTTAGATCCGACGCTGCATGACTAAAGCAAGCCACTCCCAATCTAGGGCCAAAATGTCCTTGTTTATATTAGAGGAGGTAGGATTAGATAACACAGATACTCATAGCTACCATTCATTGAATCCCCAAAACGAAAGGGCAAGTGGGTTTTGTCCCTGTGTCTGTTCTAATCATTTATTAGAGGATGCCAGAAACATGGACTTGAGGAGTCAGAAGGCTCAGTGGGACAGTGCTGTGATCGATTAGTGATGTCTGCCACAGACACAGGACTGAAGAGTGTGCAGGGAATTTAGTAAACTCCACGAGGAAAGAGGCTGCGTTTGTTTTGTTCACTGAGTTGACTCCAGAGCCTGACCTCCCTGGCTCAGAGTGTACAATCAATAAATACTTCTTGAGTGACTGAGCTGGCATGGATGAGAAGCAGACCTCTTTGTTTCCACTCTCTGCTACTTTCTTATCATCTCCAGAGCAGCGACTGCCTCAACTGATGAATGTTCGTTGTTGACCTGGAAAGTTCGCATAGGTTGTTCCTGTAGGATCCTAACTTCCCTTGGAAAAGTATGTTTACTCTGCCACTAGGGGCAGTAATTCACATGGTGTTCCCATATGGACATCTTCATGTTTGTGAGGGGCCTCAGAGGAGACAGCTCTAAGCTGGGATTTGAAAGAGATTTCTAGAGGGGTTTTCAGATTGTAACCAGATTTTGGCACCTTCCAGAATAGTAGTTCTCAGTGCAGAGCTGGGGGGACTTGGCAATGTCTAGAGACCTTTTTGATTGTCACACCCACCTCAGGGGAGGGGTGTGCTACTGACATCCAGTGCGTAGGGGCCTAGGATTCTGCTCCACAGCCCACAGTGCATGGGACAGCCCCCACCACAAAGAGTGACCCAGTCTAAGATGTTGGTGGTGCTGAGGTTGAGAAACCAGGCTCTAGAGAACACGTGCAGACAGTATCACCAAGTTGTAGTGATGTGGCATCTGTTCTTCATGATCTTTCTTCATCTCCTAGGCCTGCTCAGCCCTCATTTCAATGTTTACCTAACAAGCTCATTTTGACAAATGAAATAATGCAGTGTCATTGTGAAAAGCATGGGTTTTGAGGCCAGACTGGATTCAAATCCCAGCTCCTCTACTTAAAGGCTGTATATTGGGCAAGCTATTCAACTTCTCTGTGTCTGTTTTCTCATCTGTAGGTGGGATAATCATAGCCTCTCCCATAGGGCTGTTATGAGGAGTAAATGGCCCTTGTACATAAAGCTCTTGGCACAGAGGAAATTACATAAATGTCCATTATTATACCTATCATTTGCCAAGCTTGTGGTGCCTGTAAATGGCAATGCCAGCACTGAAATGCAGGCATGCCTGGCTCCAGGGTCCACACCCTTAACCCTGACCTTGGCTGCTGGGAGACATAACTGAATTATTCCCCAGAACTTCGTTGATTAGTTGGACATTCATTCATCCCAAAGAGATGAAGCCCGGGAGGGCTGCCCATATGGTGACCCACCAGTTCTCCCAAGCAGTGTGATAAATTCCACACCCAACATGAAACCAGCCTGACCAGACGGAGAAAGTATCCCCAGATTGCAGAGCTTCCTCCTCCCCAGCATGGAATTCTGGCCCAACCTCAGGAAGGACAGATCAGACTCTAATTATAAAGCTTCCCCAGAATTCCCCCAGGAACACTGGGCAAGCCAGGCAGCTGGTGAGCCTTGGCAACCACCAAGAACCTCCTAGATCAGCCCCGGCTCAGCTACAGGGTTCCTGCTAGGAACCTTCTATATCACTGTGTGACATTGTGGGGCATTCACATGCGGGGTTAGGACAGGGAGCCACTTTGGTTCCTACAGAAGTTTCTACTGCCTGGGAGTTTGTGGCAGCCACGGAAAGGTGAAGGCAACTGTAGGTGTGTGGTCTTGAAGACATGGAGATAAACACATCCAGATTTATATCTAGGTGCACCCCTAGATATGGACTGAGGTGACCTTGGGCAAGATGCTTCACCTCTCTGAGCTTCAGTTTCCCCATCTGCAAAATAGACTCCATAATAGGCACTTGAATGGGGGGATTAAATAAGAAAATGTATCCAGGTGTGGTGGCACGTGCCTGTGGTCCAGGCTACTTGGGGACTGAGGTGAGAGGATTGCTTGAGCCCAGGAGTTCAAGGCTGCAGTGAGCTGTGATCATGCCACTGCTCTCCAGCCTGGGTGACAGAGCAAGATGTCATCTCTAAAAAAGGAAAGGAAAGGAAGGAAGGGAGGGAAGGAAGAAAGGAAAGGGAAGAAGGGAAGGAAAGGAAGGAAGGAAGGGAGGGAGGGAAGGAGAGAGGTATAATACACTTAGAATATGGTATAGGCCTGTAATCCCAGCACTTTGGGAGGCCAAGGTGGGCAGATTATGAGGTCAAGAGATCAAGACCATCCTAGCCAACATGGTGAAACTCCATCTCTACTAAAAATACACAAAATTAGCTGGGCATGGTGGCGTGTCCTGTAGTCCCAACTACTCAGGAGGCTGAGGCAGGAGAATCACTTGAACTTGGGAGGCGGAGGTTGCAGTGAGCTGAGATCGCACCACTGCACTCCAGCCTGGCAACAGAGCGAGTCTCTGTCAAAAAAAAAAAAAGGTATGGAGAGGTCACTCTCTAGTTCAAAAGCCATTAGGTCTATGTTATCTTTAAGAAGGAAGTGGAGGTACCTGACAGGCACTAGGACCGCCTCCAAGGATCCTTGGGACTCTTCCACCTGTGACTATCGTCCTTTGGTTGAACATATTAGAGAATACCTACCATATTTGGCTCACGGGGCACCAGGCTTTCTAGGCTACAAGTTACAAACTGTAACCCATCTGCTAAACATGGCCCCCCGATATGTTTTATTTATCCTGCACAATGTTTTATAGGATTTTGAATTAGTTGCCTCCATTTCAAAAATGACGTCTTGCTTAAAAATAAAGTTATGATTTTTTTGAAAATCAGGTAATCTGGAGGCCTGGAACCCACATTTTGTCATGGTAACTTTTGACTAGAGTTGAACAGAGGCTGACACAACAGGCTAGGTTCTCTGTAATTCTGCCAGGCCCCCTGATCCTTGCTGTGTTACACTTGCATTGTAGATTTATGTTCTCTGTCTGAGGTAACAGGGAACCATCAAAGGCTCTAGAGGAAGGGAGTGGCTCATCCGGAGTTGGAAGTTCTGGCTCCAATTTTGGCACCACTCACTGATCTTCAGCAAATCACTCAGCTACTTTGGCCCTTGCTATACTAATTTGTAAAGCAGACATGAAAATAACAACCTTTGTTCACAGGCTGCTGTGGGGATCCAGTGTGACGATGCAACAGTGGTTAATGAAATGCAAATGAAAGTTCCATGAAGTCAGAGATTCTGGCTGTCATGTTCCCTATGGTAGCCCAGGGCCTAACAAACAGCAGGTGTTCAACATATGCATGTTTTATGCATGAATGGATGATGAATATATCTCTTTACTGCTGGGTACACAGCAGGTGCTCAACATATGTTAATTGAATAAATGAATGGATGGATGAAGAATATATGTCAGTGTCTGGTATACAGCAGGTGCTCAATACATGCTTATTGAATGAATAACTGAATGAGCAAATTAATGAATGCATAATGCCTATGCATCTATTGCTGGAGCCTGATATACAGGGGATGCTCAATAAATGTAAAAAGAAAGAAGGGAGAGAGAGAAGAAGGAAAGAAGGAAGAAAGGAGCTCTTAGTCTGTAAAGGGCAGAACAGATATTAGACAGAATGACAGTCATAGTTAATGAGAAGCCCAAAGGCCCAGGAGACATTTCTGCAGAGTCCCAAACAAGCTCTTGGGTGGGGCTGGCTGGCTGTCCCCCTGCTTTTGTAATGGCCATGGCAGTCCTTACACCCGGTTGCTGAGCCCTCATTTTGGGGCAGCTGGAAAGCCCTGGCATCAGCAGACAAACGCAGAGCCAGCTGCAACCTGTTGTGACCAAACAGGACAGATTAGCGTGTCTCTGCTGCCTGGCATCGGGATAATCCGGCTCCTAGTGGACCTTGAAGGAGGGTTAACTCCCATGCGCTGGTCCCCGTGCCTTCTTTTCTCCCACGGCTGCTAATTAAGTCTTGTATTTGATTCAAGACTCCTTGGATTCCAAGGAAGAAAGTCCCTATTAAGTTAGCTTAAACCAAAAGAAAGGAATTAAGTGTCTGCATGGCCAGTACCGATGTTATGGATTTAGGAGTGCAAAAATGTTGCTTTATTGTTATCATCGCTTCCTAGACTTTAGTAAATCCTCTGCCGCTTATAATCTTATGCACTTAATATCTTTCTTCTCTTTTCCTTTTTTTCAATTTAATTTTTGTAGACCAAGGGTCTCATTGTGTTGCCCAGATTGGTCTCAAACTCTTAGCCTCAAGTGATCCTTTTGCCTCAAGCTCTCAAAGTGCTGAGAGGACAGGCATGAGCCACCTTGCCCGGACCTTAATAACTTTCTTTATATCAAATTGCTGTTTAAAAATCTATCACCTGTAATATGGGGCTAATATAAAAATTATAATATATTTTTGGAAATGAAACTATAGAGTCTTAATTGGAAGATCAATAACAATTGCCTTAAGTAGGAAATGTCTGCAAAAATAAATGCAACACAAACAAAACAATGTTATTAAATTCTAAGTGGCTGTGGTTGCTCCAGTGCCTTCTGTGTTAAATAGAGAGCAGAGTAGCTATTTTTAAAAGGTGTTGGCTGGGTGTGGTGTCTCATGCCTGTAATCCTAGCACTTTCGGAGGCTGAGGCAGGTGGATTGCTTGAGTCCAGGAGTTCAAGACCGGCCTGGCCAACTTGGCGAAACCCCTTCTCTACTAAAAACACAAAACTTAGCTGGACATGGTGGCACAAGAGGAGGCTGAGGCAGGAGAATCACTTGAAGCCAGGAGGCAGAGGTTGCAGTGAGCCACTGCAACTGAGCAAGACTATATTTCAAAAATAAATAAATAAAAATAGGTGTTAAAGACAGACTGGCACCTCATGGACTCTTTCTCTTTGACATAATCATAAAAATGACTGAAATGAAAAAGAAATAACTTCCTTGCAAGGAGATGCAAAATTATTTAAAAGATTCTCTCTGCCACCTAAAGTCATTTTCTAAAAGACATGAAATCATCTAGTAGGCCTCCAAATTTCCTCACTCGTCTCCTTTAATTCAGTTTAATATCTTAAAGCAAAACATCAGTATGTTTCATACTTTCCCCCTGAAGTGTTCCCAGGGAAATGGGAAGGTGAACTCACCCTTGGAGTTCTGGGAAGAGTATTGCAGAAAGAGGCCTGCCCCAAACCTCACATAGCAGGTTGAAGATTCATGTGAAATTTGCATTCTACCCTGTCATAATTGTATTTGTTTACCCTTAATTTTTTTTTCAATCCATATGGGTAATTAACACTCCAGGAATATGTGCCATGTTTGTCTTTTTTTTTTTTTTTTTTTTTTTTTTGAGTTGTAGTAACACTCTTTTGAGAAGGCCGGAGTGTAGCGGCATGATCTTGGCTCACTGCAACCTCCACCTCCCAGGCTCAAGCAATTCTCCTGCCTCAGACTTCCAAGTAGCTGGGACTACAGGCACCCAGCACTCTGCCTGGCTAATTTTTGCATTTTTAGTAGAGTCGGGGCTTCACCATGTTGGCCAGGCTGGTCTCAAACTCCTGGCCTCAAGTGATTCGCTGGCCTCAGCCTCCCAAAGTGCTGGGATTACAGATATGAGCCACTGTGTCCGGCCCCATGTTTGTCTTGAAGCATCATGTCCCTCTGTGGTTCTTGACCCTATTGAATACAAGTTCCTTTTACTTTTTAAGAATGTGAAAATTTTGCCTCTGTAGTCCCAGCTACTCAGGAGACCAAGGCAGGTGGACCCCTTGAACTCAGGAGTTCAAGATCAGAGTGGGCAACATAGCAACACTCCATTTCTTTTAAAAAGTGAACAATTTGAGGGCTGGGCGCGGTGGCTCACACGTGTAATCCCAGTACTTTGGGAGGCCAAGGCGGGCAGATCACTTGAGGTTGGGAGTTCAAGACCATCCTGACCAACATGGAGAAACCCCGTCTCTACTAAAAATACAAAATTAGCCGGGCATGGTGGCACATGCCTGTAATCCCAGCTACTCAGGAGACTGAGGCAGAAGAATGGCTTGAACCCAGAAGGCAGAGGTTGCAGTGAGCCGAGATCACACCATTGCACTCCAGCCTGGGTGACAAGAGCAAAACTCTGTCTCAAAAAAAAAAAAAAAAAAAAAACAATTTTAATAATGCCTTCTTAACCATCCAGAAAAAATTTTCAAAGGTAAAATAACCTAGTCACTCACATACTTTAAAAAAGAAATAAGCCGGACATGGTGGCTCATATCTGTAATCTCAGCACTTTGGGAGGCTGAGGTGGGTGGATCACTTGATCCCAGGAGTTTGAGAACAGTGTGGACAACATGGTGAAACCCCGCCTGTACAAAATATGCAAAAATTAGCCAGGCGTGGTGGCACACATCTGTGTTTCCAGCTACTCAGGAAGCTAAAGTGGGAGGATCACTTGAACCCGAGGGGTTGAGGCTGCAGTGAGCCGAGATTGCACCACTGCACTCCAGCCTGGGCAACAGAATGAGACCCTGTCTCAAAATAAAAAATAAGAAAGAAATAAGTTCTTTGTTTGGTTTGCAGATTAGGAGGATGTAAGAGTATGTCATTCATTAAAATAACTTCAAAGTGAGTTTGCCAACACAGGAAACCGCCTTTATGTTACGTTTCATTCTTCACAGTAAAGATATCACTCAGTACCGTTATACTTTGATATAGTTTTATCCTGGTACAATAGATGTTAGAATAACTATGCCAAAATAAACTTGTTAGTGAGAAAAAGAAATCAGTTCTGAGGTTCTAACTAGGAGAGAGAAATTTTTAAAGGCATTAATAAAATAAAATTTATTTTTAATATGCACATCTTTAGCCACAACTCTGTCTAGATGACAAGAGGAAGGGGTCAAGATCTGCCCCTGGTTATAAATACATTTGGATTTAACTGAATATTGTTGATGCTTTTTCTTTACATTTGACCTTTTGAAATAAGGGTTAGATCAGTCTAGTCATAAATAAACACCGTGAACGGAAACTGACACTGAAGTTTCCCATCAATGGCTCAAATAGTGCACACAGTGTTATTGACAGCATGGTTTTCTGAAAGGAACAATTTTGTAAAGTTCCAGGTAAAACAAAGTAAATTTTCTTTTGACTTACCTGAAAGTTGCGTTCCTGAAAAACTATGTTCATTCTAGTTGCATTCCTGAAAACTATATTCAAACTATGCCAAAAAAAAAAAAAAAGTCTTGAATATGTGAAACAGAACAAAAGGTGTAGGTGCAGATAATCAGAAACAGAGTTTCAGCTGCATGATGGGCGGGCAGAGCATTCGAGATGGTTGGGATCCAGGACAAGTCTACTTTCAATCCTGCATTGTAGAATATCTGACATGTCTGGGCCCAGATTGGCATTCAATGCCAATCACTGGGACAACCAAGAATGCCCCACGATTTTCTCACCCACCCCCCATGGGTTGGCACTCCCCATACGAGGGCCCCAGAACCCCCTTGGTTGTGTAGGTTCCCTTTAGTGTGACCCCATTATCGGCAGCTTTCAATGCGGTGCAAACGCTACCTAGAGGTGCCAAAAAGCCCTCATGATTCTGTGTCTTCCTTCTCCGCAGGGGCTGAAGATCAGTGTGCTGTGGACTCTGTACTATGGCATCCTTAGTGCTTTTGCGCCCGTGTACAGCTGGATCCTGGTGCTCCGGGGACTGGTGGGCTTCGGGATCGGAGGGGTCCCCCAGTCGTAAGTAAATACCCAGTGCTGGCCATGCAGCCAGGACGCCCATTGACAGGTCTGTTCATGGCCTGGGTGGGGAGGTAGGGGCTGAGATGGTGGGGGGCAGGAGTGCAGAGAGGCTACACCGGGACTTCCAGGATCAAGGAGCTGTGGTGTAGCAAGAAACTAGCATCATTGTCATATTGTTATGATCAACAACAGCAGCAAAACAACACAGTGGCTGGGAGGTTGCGTAAGTGAAATAATACATCTAGCCTGATTGACTGTTCCACTTGGATGCATCGCAGCAGCCCAAGAGGTGCGTGTTATTGAATTATTGCAATCTCTTTTACAGTTAGGGAAACTGAGCCTCAGAGAGTGAAATCTATCTGAATCACACGGTGGGTAAGCAGAACTAGGAACCCTACAACATCCATGCTCGTAGCCACCATGAACGCTGCTTCCTATGCCCTTCTAGCCTAAAGTCAAGGCAGGGTGTGATGCCCACCACATGTCACCCGGACATTAATTTACTGTTGCAGTTGTAGGTTAAGGTACTGAGAATATTCAGAGCTGTAGGAAGAAGCCATTGTCTCCTGGGGGATTGAGGAAGACTTCCTATTTGTGATGGGCCCTGAAGCAGAGCTTGGCAAACTATGGCATATGAGCAGAAGTCGACCTGCTGACTGGTTTTGTAAATAAAGTTTTATTAGAACACGCCGCACCCTCCAGTTATGTATTCTCTATGGCTGCTTTCACGCCACAGTAACAGAACTGAGTAGTTTCAGCAGATCTATGGCCTGCAAAGCCTGAGCTATTTACCATGTGGCCCATTCTAGAAAAAGTGTTAGACCCCACCCTAAAAAATGATAATAGCCAATATTTAGTGTTAACTATGTGGCAGGTGCTGTTCTAAATGGTTTACCCAGATGATCTCCTTTAACCTCTCATTTTCCCTAGAAGGTAAATTCTATTATTAACCCCATTTTACAGACAAACTGAGGCACAGAGAGGTAAAGTAACTTGCTCCAGGCAACTCAACCAGGAAGTAGCAGAGCTGAAATCTGAACCTGGACCTTCTAACCCCAGTGCCTGTGCAATAACCTTTGCATTTTACTGCCTTGCTATTAAGAAGGCAAAGGATTTGGAAAGACCCAGAAGGAGACTGGAGAAGATGTAGGATCTTTTGTAGGAAGAGAACTGCATGAAAAGACGAAGCTGTAGCTGAGGCTGGGGAAGGCTAATTGTCTGGTTGGACAGCTTGGAGGGATGAGATCTGTAAGAATTGAAAGCTGGCTGGGCACGGTGGCTCACACCTGTAATCCCAGCACTTTGGGAGACCAAGACAGATGGATCGCTTGAGCTCAGGAGTTCGAGACCAGCCTGGGCAACATGGTGAAACCCCGTCTCTACTAAAAATACAAAAGTTAGCCTGGGCGTGGTGGTGGGCGCCTGTAGTCCCGGATACTTGGGAGGCTGAGGCAGGAGAGTCGCTTGAACCCAGGAGACAGAGGTTGCAGTGAGAAGAGATCGTACTGCTGCACTCCAGCCTGGGTGACAGAGAGAGACTCTGTCTCGAAAAAAAAAAAAAAAAAAAAAAAATTGAAAGCTGAGGTTGGACAGGTAGGCCAGGGGAAGCTTGTTAAAGGCCTTAAATGCCAGGCCAGAGAGAGTCTATTGGTGATGAGGAGCCACTGAGAGTTCTTGAGCTGCAGAGGTACTTTAGAAGTAGTAATCTGGCTGTGGCAGGTGGAATGGATTAGAGGGAAGGAATTGTGTTGCAATAATTTAGGGAAATTTTGCAAGAGGACCAGGTCGATCCCTTGTCGTGTATTCATTTATTTCACCAACATTTCTTAAGCACCTAGAACTGCTAGTGCCAGGGATGCAGCACTGAGCCAGAGCACCATGGTCACTATTCTAGGATGGGATCCTGGGGAATAGGCTTTGAGATGGAGATTACAGTGCAGGTGGTCACTAGGATTAACACCTGTGAGAAAACTAGGCCTGGCAGAGGGGGAAGCTAAGTTGCAATACCATTGCCCCAGAGGCCTCTGCTCAGCCTACAGGGCTTCAGAAGCTGAGCTGGCCCTTCAGAGATGTTTCAGATTGGGGCAAGGGGGCTAGAACATTTTACCTCCACAACAACCAGGCATCGGAGGTGGGCCGCCCTCAAGGACAGAGCATGACCTTGGGCAAGGCAGCTACTTTTGGCCAAGGCAACTTCCGCAAGGGACTCAGCTATGAGCTCTTAGCAGGCAACACTCCTGCTCATTCTGGAGGGAATAAATGCCTCAGTCCTGAAGGGCAGACCATGTGGCACTTCACAGCATCCTCCACAGTCCAGGGTGGATCCACTTGCTTCAAATACAGTCATGCGTCACTTAATGATGGGGAAATGTTCCAAGAAATGCATCAATAGGTGATTTTGTCACCATCCAAACATCATAGAGTGTCCTCATACAAACCTAGATGGGACCACCTCCTACACAGCTGGGCTATACAGGGTAGCTGATTGCTCCTGCACTACAAACCTGTACAGCATGTAACAGTGCTAAATACTACAGACAGTTCTAACACAATGGAATCTGTGTATCTAAACATATTTAGACATAGAAAACCGACAGTAGAAACACAGTATTAAATTTTTTTTAAAAAGGCCAGGCATGGTACCTCACACCTGTAATCTCAGCACTTTGGGAGGCTGAGGTAGGAGGATCACTTGAGCCCAGGAGTCTGAGATCAACCTGGGCATCATAGCGAGACCCCCTCACTATTAAAGAATAATAAAAATAGGCCAACTCTGGGTACACTGCCGATGAGTTAGCCCTGCTCTGCAAGGAGCAGTACTCTTCAATAAAGGATTGCAAAATAAATAAATAAATTATAGAAATCACAGTCTTATCATCTTATGGGACCACCATCGTATATGTGGTCTGTTGTTGACTGAACTGCTATGCAGCCCATCATTGTAATCAGTTCACGGCACCTAAGAACAGTTCCTCCAGGATTCTGGTTACTCTCTTTTCTGCAATAAGCGAATCTACAGTCCCTGTGATTGCCGCTGGCCTCATGGCTGCAGTGGATGCCAATGTCTCCTGCCTCTGCTCCCCATTCTAGATTCCTCTCAGCTTCAGTGAGCACTCCCACTGATCTAGACAGTTTACTTGGGTGGGTGACCGAGACCTCACGCCTAAGGGGTTCGAATCCCTGGTCACCTTGCCTCTTTTAGGCCATAGCTGCTGTGCTTGAACATTTAACACCAAAATTGAGCAGGGGTATATCAAGAGATGTCTGGTATATCACCTCGGTGCCCCTATGATAGATGGGGCTTATTAAGTCCTAATGATGGTTAGGATCAATTTCTCTGACAGCATGCTGACTCTTTCTTGCCTCTTTTTCTTGACACAAGGAGCCCAGAGTTACTGGGTAGAAGCTGTTGCTTAAAGTCTAATGGGGCCAGGCCCAGAGGCTCACACCTGTAATCCCAGCACTTTGGGAGGCTGAGGTGGGTGGATCACCTGAGGACAGGAATTCAAGACCAGCCTGGCTAGCGTGGAGAAACCCACCTCTACTAAAAATACAAAAATTAATTGGGTGTGGTGGTGCATGCCTGTAATGCCAGCTACTTGGGAGGCTGAGGCAGGAGACTCACTTGAACCCAGGAGATGGGGGTTTGCAGTGAGCTGAGAGCGCGCCACTGCAATCCAGCCTCAGTGACAAAGCAAGACTCCATCTCAAAAAAAAAGGTCTACTGGGACTCTTGCTGTGTCTCCGGTGGAAGCTTTCCCTCCCTGGGAGCCAGGACCTCTAGAGCCACAGAGCCTAGAAGTTGCAGGATGTGAAGTACAAATCTCTGGATGTGGGTCACCGGGACTGATGACAATGAAGCCTACTCTTACTTCAACCCCTTCATTTCCAGACCCATGAATCTCTTCGCCTGGGAACGAAGCATCATAATGACAATGGACTTGAGTGGGTATTGCGTCCTGGAGGACAGTGCCCCATGGTCATAGGGCATCATCTACAAGCTGACACCTTAGTGTCACCTTCAAAGGGCTGTTCCATTGTTTCCTCAGGTAGCATCTTCAGGATAGCACAATATATGATAGGACCAGTGGATTCCATGGCCATATATCCACTTCTTTTTTTTTTTTTTTTGAGACAGAGTCTTGCTCTGTCACCCAGGCTGGAGTGCAATGGTATGATATTGGCTCACTGCAACCTCCGCCTCCTGGGTTCAAGTGATTCTTCTGCCTCAGCTTCCTGAGTAGCTGGCATTACAGGCATACACCACCATGCCTGGCTAATTTTGGTATTTTTGGTAGAATTAGGGTTTCACCATGTTGGCCAGGCTGGTCTCGAACTCCTGACCTCGTGATCTGCCTGCCTTGGCCTCCCAAAGTGCTGGGATTACAGGCATGAGCCACCATGCTCAGCCCCATATAACCACTTCTACATCTCCTTCAGTATATATGGGCTCCTTGGGTCCCACGCCATGTCCTGAGTGATCCTTTGTCAGTGGGCCAGACATTGTGTGAGTTCTCGGGTGATGGTGACGACTGAGACTTTGCGGGCAGGAAAGATAAACCAGTACCTAGAATAGGTGCTGATTCGGTGAAGATGAATTGCTGCTCCTTCAAAACTGGAAGAGTCCAATGTACCTAAGTTGCTACCAAGTAACATGGAGTGGTTCCATGCCGGGGCCTCCACATTGGTCTCTGTTGCTGGCAAGCTGGCTCTTTGGCAGCACAAGCAGCAAGACAGATCAGCATTGGAGGTGGGGATCTGTTCAGTTCCACTAGAGTACCTGCCCTCTAAGGGGTAGTAGTTCAGGGATTGACTTCTTATGCCTGCTGAGCATCATGACTGGGGAAGACTGGAAGAGACAGCCTAGAAGGGTCGTGCTGATTCTAAAATAGATCATCGGCTCTGAAAGCAGGCTGCTTGGGCTTGAATCCTGGCTCCGACACACAATAGCTATATGACCTCGGGCAAGTCACTGAGCCTTCCCACATCTGTTTCCTCATCTCTAAAATGGGTCAACAACATCCCCACCTCATGGGGCCCCTTAAAATAGTCACTAAATGACAACATTCTGTGAAATGCCCAGGAGAATGCCTGGCAGAGCACCCGAGAATTTTTATTTATTCTTATTTTTTTATTTTTTTGTAACAGAGTCTTGCTCTGTTGCCCAGGCTGGAGTGCAGTGGTACGATCTCAGCTCACTGCAACCTCTACTTCCCAGGTTCAAATGATTCTCCTGCCTCGGCCTCCCAAGTAGCTAGGACTACAGGCACTTGCCACCATACTCAGCTAATTTTTGTATTTTTAGTAAAGACGGGGTTTCACCAGGTTGGCCAGGATGGTCTCAATCTCTTGACCTCATGATCTGCCTGCCTCGGCATCCCAAAGTGTTGGGATTACAGGCATGAGCCACCGTGCCTGGCCAGCACTCAAGATTTATTAACAAGCATTTGATCTGCTGAAGGCTTTGGTAAGAAGAAGCTCAAGCGTCATTGTGATGGATGATGGATGACAGATGAATGATTCAAGGTATCATTGTAGAAAGAACAGGGACAGGGGAGATAGGACCACATGGATTTAACACATGAGCAAACCCCCAGCCTCCTCCTGCCACTTGGAGGCTGGAAGGATGGTGAGTGACTCTCAGCTGCCCTCCATCCTTTCCTCCTTTATTCATGATGAATTCCTCCAGGGCTCTGGAGAGTAGGGATTTGACGTACACTTCTGGATCTGGGATGAGCTTACAAACCACTGGAGCTGAAGCAAAGGCTATTAACAGAGCCACAGCCATAAATCTGGGCTGGCAGGGGCTTGGGGACAATGTGCTCCGCTTCTGGCCCAGCTCCAGGAACTCCTGCAGACACAACCACTGCCCTCTTCATGAGCTGTTCATTGAGTATGATCCAGTTTTCCCCTAGTGGCTGGAAGGAATGTACTCACAGAAGAGCAAATCAAATTCCCTTACCAGGGACACTCACAGAAATGCCAGCAGAAATAGACTTCAAACCGTCACCTGGATTTTCTTCTCATCTAAGGAAAGATAAAGGAATTAAATATTCAGAATGTCCATAGAGATTCTTGTTCAAGATGGTAGAGTGAGAAATTACATTTTCTATTTCTTCTTCCACATTTCCTGGACATGACATAGAAGTAATAAGAAACAGAATAAATCTTTTCTTTTGAGAGAGACAGGGTCTCACTCTGTTGCCCAGGCAGGAGTACAGTGGCACAATCATGGCTCACTGAAGCCTCGAACTCCTAGGCTCAAGCGATCCTTCTGCCTCAGCCTTCCAGGCACACGCCACCATGCCCAGCTAATATTTTCTATTTTTTGGTAGAGACAGGATCTCACTGTGTTGCCTGGGCTGGTCTTGAATACCTGGCCTCAAGCAATCTGCCTGCCTCAGCCTTCCAAAGTGTAGGGATTACAGGCGTGCATCACGGTGCCCAGCTAAGAAACAGAATAGATCCTTAACAGTGCTGGAGAGCAAGACAATGGTGCCATCAGTGGGTCCGAATTTTGAGAAGCCTCTGGAAGCTTATACGCAGATGGGATTGCAAGGGTGGAGTAACTGGAACAGAGAAAACCACATCCTAAAACAGCAAAGGGGCAGGACTACAAAGGACTCCCACTGGGCTCTGGGAGAATGGCACAGGACACCAGGGAAATGCAATAAAGGACACGGAGGAGCTAGGAAGGCCCTTCCCCCATATCACATGCTTATCTTAAGGGTCCCCGGCTTGCATGCCTGCTCCCTACCTCTTTTCCATTTAGTTGTTCATGTACTGAACGCTACTATAGCCTTTCCGTTTGTTTATTGAGCGATTGCTACATTCCCAACACTGAGCCTTGTGCTTTACATATGTTACCACTTTAACGCTCACAACATCTTAGGAAGTAGATATTACCATCATCTCCATTTTACATGTACAAAAACTGGAGCTTTGTAGGACTAAGTAGCATGCCCAAGGTCACATAGCTAGTAAATGGTAGAGATGAGGTCTAAACATCATTTGACCCTCCAAACCTATTCTCTGAACTACTCCACTAAATAGCTTTTTATTTATTTATTTTTGGGGGTCGGAGTCTCACTCTGTTGCCCAGGCTGGAATGCAGTAGTGCAATCTCTGCTCACTGCAACCTCCGCCTCCTGGGTTCAAGCAATTCTCCTGCCTCAGCCTCCCGAGTAGCTGGGACTACAGGTATGCGCCACCACTCCTGGCTAATTTTTTATATTTTTAGTAGAGACGGGGTTTCACCATGTTAATCAGGATGGTCTCAATCTCCTGACCTCATGATCTGCCTGCCCCAGCCTCCCAAAGTGCTGGGATTACAGGCGTGAGCCACCATGCCCAGCCTAATTTTTGTATTTTTAATAGAGACGGGGTTTCACCATGTCAGCCAGGCTGGTCTTGAACTCCTGACCTCAAGCAATCCATCTGCCTCAGCCTCCCAAAGTGTTAGGATTACAGGTGGGAGCCACCACGCCCAGCCTAAATAGATCTTTTATCTGTGAGGAGGGCAAATAAAAACTAACAACAAAATTACAGAAGAAATCTTCAGCCACCCAAGAGAGCCACTGGCTTCTCACCACTGTAACTCCATATATAACACCACTTATATAAAAATCATGTCTTAATTATACAGTGTTCCCATCTAGTTATAAAAATGGCTCCCTTACATTCATTATCTGGAAATATTTAGTTGGAGATATTTTGATGTGATTAAATGCAATTAAGAGTTTCCATTAATTTACAATAGCTTTATCCTGTCCTACAATAGCAACTCATAAACCCAGATGAAAAAGATTTTGCTGTATAATTCTTAAAAGTTCAATGACCAGAAGTCCTTGTAATGTACTCTGAATGTTTAGTAAAAATGTCAGATCATTAAGGAGCCCATTCCGCTGTCCCGATCTCTGCTTCTCTACGACCCCCTTCTCTCTTCCTTTCCTCATTCTTTTCTTCCTTCCCCCAAAGTAGAGATTCTCATTCTTGATGATAAGAACAACAACATTAGCCTTAATAGTGATGACGACGAGGATAATAAAGGAGCTTACCAAGTGCTGGACCCTTTGCTAAATTTTCTGCTCAGATTACCTTATTTGGTCCATTGAACAACTGTTTTATCCCCATATGACAGATGCGAAAACTGAGGCTTAGTGCTCACAAGGGACTTGCTGAAGGTCAGATAGTCACTATTACTATTTTTGAAACTGGATTTCGTTCTGATGCCAAGGCTGGGGTGCAGCAACACGATCATACCTCCCTGCAGCCTCAAACTCCTGGGTTCAAGCAATCCTCCCACCACAGCCTCTGGAGTAGCTAGGAGTACAGGTGTGTGCCACCATGCCCAGCTACTTAAAAAAATTTTTTTTTTATGTTGAGATGGGCTGCAGGGGAGAGGGTGGGCAGTCTCACAACCCAGGCTGGTCTTGAACTCAAGTGATCCTCCTATCTTGGATTTCCAAAGTGTTGGGATTACAGGTGTGAGCCATTGTGCCTGACCAGATAGTTATTAAGTGTAGTGTAGGGGGCTGGGTTCCATGGCTCACGCCTGTAATCCCAACACTTTGAAAGGCTGAAGTGAGTGGGTCACTTGAGGCCAGGAGTTTGAGACCAGCCTGGGAACAATGGCAAAACCTTATCTCTACTAAAAATACAAAAATTAAACAGGCGTAGTGGCATACATCTGTAATCCCAGCTACTCGGGAGGCTGAGGCAGGAGAATCACTTGAACCCAGGAGGCAGAGGTTGCAGTGAGTTGAGATTGCACCACTACATTCCAGTCTGAGGGAAAGAGCGAGACTCTGACAAAAAAAAAAAAAAAAAAAAAAAAATGGAGTGTAGGGTTTGCTTTTACTTTATAACAAACTACCTTCACATGTATGATTTAAAACAATGATTAATTCAACTCATGATTCTGAGTGAGGCAGTTTGGTGGCTCCTCTAGACTCCACGGGGCTTGCTTATGTGTCTTCAATCCACTGAATTATGGGGCACCCGGGCAGCTGGTCCCGTGGCATCTGGACAGGGGTTGAAGGCAGCAAGCAGAAGCCACAAAGCTTCTCGAGGCCTAAGCCTGGAAGTAGCACATCAGTTCTGCTACATTCTGATAGTTAACGCAAGTCACAAGGCCACCCAGATCCCAGGGAGGGGAAAAGGGACTCTTGATGGGACGTGCTGCTGTCACACTGCAAAGGTGCATAGATACTGCGAGGGAAATATTGGAGCAGCTTTGGCAAACCAGTTGCCACTGGGTTCAAATTCAGGTGTGTCTGGTGCCAAAGCCCTTACCATGTTGAACAACTATTTCAAAGGGGTTCCAAGCACATAAAGTCAGAAGGTCCTGTTAAATCATGTATGTCCATGGCGTCTCTAGTACTGATTTGGAGCATGACTCTGGAGTGTAGAGCTGGTGGTTCTTAGCAGATTTCTATTCCCTTTAAGGCAGGTAAGAGGAATCACATGTAGAATCCCAAATAATTACACTTTCTCTCTACAGAGGGTCATCAAGAAAGACTGGACTTTAATTCAAGCAAGGAAATTAAACACAATTTCATTTTTGTCATTACAGACTATACTTTTGTTTTAGAAAATTTGGAAAATGCAAATAAGCACCAGCAAAATGATAATCACCTCCCACTGCACCATGCCTCTCCAGAAAATACCGAAATACAGGTTGGCACTGGGCCAATGTTTTTTTACCTCCAGTAGAGGGCGCCATGCACCGCAGCCAAACACCACTTATGTAAGCGTCTGCGATGGGAAACCTGGAGTAAGGTAACCCACGCCCTACTGGGGTTTTAGCTGCTCTTAAAGACAATACACAGGTAGTTGCCCAGCTGTTCTACCTTGAAACCTGCCTCTGAACGATCTTTAAATTGGTGTCTACAATGAGCTTGCTCACAAAGCCTGTCCTGGTTCCTCCAAAGACCAGGCAGAAATGCCAGACTGAGATCACAGGGTCTTTCTTTCCAAACACGTGATCCAAATGACAAGCCTCTAATTGCCCAGTGTTGTAAATGTGATTATTTGCAGTGGGAATTTATTTATGCCAGAATCAGCTGATTCTTGGCATTGCTAATTTCATTGCTCATTCTTTTATTTTTCAGTGTGATTATAATAATTGCCATACGCTGGATAAAGATCAAGTAGTTTGTTTTCATAATGAACTGCTATAAATAACAGCCAAATGTGGGCCACAACAATTATAGGAAAAGAAGTTTTTGTGGCACAGGTGGCAAAAGCAAGAAATTGAACACAACCTAAGCATTCATTAATAGGGAGCAGTTAAATAAATGATACCACCGAGATGAGGAAGGCTATGCAGCTGTTAAGAATAATGCTCAGGCTGGGCAAGGTGGCTCACGCCTTTAATCCCAGCACTTTGGGAGGCCGAGGTGGGTGGATCATGAGGTCAGGAGATTGAGACCATCCCGGCCAACATGGTCTCTAAAAACACAAAAATTAGCTGGACGTGGTGGCGCCATGCCTGTAATCCCAGCTACTCAGGAGGCTGAGGCAGGAGAATTTTCGCTTGAACCAGGGAGTCGGAGATTGCAGTGAGCAGAGATCATGCCACTACACTCCACCCTAGCAACAGAGTGAGACTCCATCTCAAAAAAAAAGAATAATGCTCAGTAGCTGGGCACAGTGGCTCACGCTTGTAATCCCACCACTTTGGGAGGCTGAGGCAGGCGGATCACCTGAGATCGGGAGTTCGAGACCAGCCTGACCAACATGGAAAATACCCCTATGTCTACTAAAAATACAAAATTAGCCGGGTGTGGTGGCATGCGCCTGTAATCCCAACTACTCGGGAGGCTGAGGCAAGAGAATTGCTCCACCTGGGAGGTGGAGGTTGCGGTGAGCTGAAATCGCCCCATTGCACTCCAGCCTGGACAACAGCAAAACTCCGTCTCAAAAAAAAAAAAAAAAGAATGATGCTCAGCTGGATGTAGTGGTTCATGCCTGCAAGCCCAGCACTGAGGCAGGCAGATGGCTTGAGTTCAGGAGTTCAAGACCAGCCTGGGCAACATGGTGAAATGCTGTCTCTACAAAAACAACAACAACAAAAAAAAACAAAAATTAGCTAAGTGTGGTGGTGCATGCCTGTAGTCCCACCTACTCTAGAGGCTGAGGTGGGAGGATCCTCTGACCCCAGGAAGTCAAGGCTGCAGTAAGCTGAGATCATGCCACTGCACTCCAGGCTGGATGACAGAGTGAGATGCTATCTCAAAAGAAAAAAATAAAAAGAGTAATTCTTGGCCTGGCATGGTGGCTCATGCCTGTAGTTCTAGCACTTTAGGAGACCAAGGCTGGAGGGTTGCTTGAGCCCAGGAGTTTGAGACCAGCCTGGGCAAAATAGTGAGACTCCACGTCTACAGAAAAAAAAATAAAAAGGAAAAATTAACCAGGCATGATGGTGCATGCCTGTCGTCCCAGCTACTTGGGATACTGAGGCGGGAGAATCATTTGAGCCCAGGAGCTCAAGGCTGCAATGAGCTATGATCGCACCACTGCACTATAGTGCAGACCCTATCTCAAAAATAAATAAATAAAAGCAGTAGATCTACCTCTATTAACATGAAAATACCTCCATATTGTTTTATTGAAGCAGATCTTAACATCGAAATTCAAGAGCAAGAAGTTTCCTCTGGGAGACTCAGAGGCAGGTCCTCCAAATGGTCTCACTTCAAGGATGAGGGAACTGTCCATTGAGGGCTACTCCCGGGAAGTTTAAATTCTTTGGCACTTCCAGCCTGCCATAAAGGCTGGCCAAGCAAGCTTTAATGACCAGAGAAAGTTCTCTGGAAAGAGTCACAAGTACTGGCAGTTGGAAGTTGGGCTGGCATGCGTGGACGTGCTAGGAATGGGGACATTTGGGTGGAACGCTGACTGTGTGCTGTGTGTGTTAAGAAAAAAAAGGAAAGAAGTAAGGGAGGGAGAAAAAGGTAGGAAAGAGGGAAGGAAAGAGAAGGGAAAAAGAAAGAAATACTATGTTAGTTGAATTTATTTATTTATTTGTTTATTCATAGAAAAGAGGCTGAAAGATTGCAGGCCAGGCATAGTGGCTCATGCCTGTAATCTCAGCACTTTGGGAGGCCGAGGCAGGTGGATCACTTGAGGTTAGGAGTTCGAGAACAGCCTGGCCAACATGGCGAAACCCTGTCCCTATTGAAAATACAAAACAAGTAGCCGGGTGTTGTGGCATGCACCTGTAATCCCAGCTACTCGGGAGGCTGAGGCAGGAGAATCATTTGAACTTAGGCGATCACACCACTGCACTCCAGCCTGGGTGACAGAGCAAGACTCCATGTCAGAAAAAGAAAAAACGAAGCTGAAAGGTTGCAAAGCAAACCCTGATCAGTGGTTTTGGCTTTGGGGGATGGGAATGGAAGTTGGGGTGATAGGGAGAGGAAGAATCATCATATTCTCTTCATGCTTACGTATTGCTAAAGTATTTTACAATGAGAATGCATTCATATCATACTCTATAACTAAAAAAACATAATGAAAATACTTCATGAAATAGGTTATAGGTCCATTATAAAAACAAATCCTTGATCTCTAAGGACAGGAATAGCTTTGCCCTTAGAATATACTACTGCACATTTTTTCATTAGTAGTTTGACTTTAATTAGGTGAGGGAAAGGTAAACATGGTATTATTATTGATTTTTAAAAACAATATAAGCATACCATTTGGAAAATAGAATAAAATGTCAAAGTCATCCATGACAATTGCTGCAATCTTTAGCAACCACGATAATCTTGGTCTCTGTTATCAGAGTTTGGTTAATGAAATTCCTCATGGTTTTTGTTGAGTGAGGTACTCAAGGGAATGTAAATTGGAACAACATTTTGGAGAATCACTTTGGTAGTATATATGTCAAATCATAAAAATAAGGATAACCTCTGACTCAGATTCTACTTAGAGGGATCTGTCCTAAGGAAATAATGTGAAGACAAAGACTTCAGCCCACAGATGTTTAAGGAAGTGTTGTTTGTAACTGAAACTGTCCCAACAGGGAAGTGATTGATGGGCTACGTGACATAGACAAACCTAGTTTAAAATGTTGGCTTTTTTGCTTACTAACTTACTAGCTGTGCAATCCTGATCAAGTAACAACTTCTCTGTTGTTGATCGATGTAGATATGAAAATGGTGGTAGTCCGTTCTCACAGTGCTGTAAAGAACTACCTAAGACTGGGTAATTTATAAAGAAAAGAGGTTTAATTGACTCTCAGTTCCTCAGGCTGTACAGGAGGTATGGCTGGAGAGGCATTGGGAAATTTACAAGCATGGTGGAAGGGAAAGGTGAAGGAAACATATCTGCACATGGCAGCAGGAGAGAGAGTGAAGAGGGAAGTGCTACACTTTTAAATAACTGGAGCTCATGAAAACTCACTCACTATCACGAGATCAAGGGGAAAAACCAGCCCCATGATCCAATTACCTCCCACCAGGTCCCTCCCCCAACATTGGGAATTACAATTCAACATGAGATTTGAGTGGGGACACAGAGCCAAACTCTCTCTTTCTCTCTCTCTCTCTCTCACATACACACACACACACACACACACACACTCATACACCCATTGGGAATTGTAATTACCTCCATTGACTTGCAATACTTATTGAGTGAGATAATCCATGTAGAACTACATTCTAGAATAGTGTTAAGCACATAGTACATATCCACTAAAAGGTAGCTATTACTAAGGATAATATGGTTCATGCTTGTGATAGAATAGATGTGTGCAAGAGCCTTTTAAGTGGCATGGAAATGCTTATTTATAAATAAGATTGATAACAGGCATTCAAAACTCTTGAGTATGACCTCAGATAGGGATTCATACAGAGAGTAAAAGAAAGACTAAGAAAGAGAGAATGTACTAAAATACTTACACTATGAAGTGAGACTGGTGGCATTGACATTTTCTTCATTCTTTTATCTAAAAAGAGGTCACGCAGAACTACTGAAGCCCTAGCCTTTCTTCTGAGGCTCCTGAGAATTCTTCTTGCTTTGGATAGAGGTTCCTTTGCTCAGAACCCTAACAAGGACTTTTACTGATGATAGAACTGTGTCTAAATCTCAGTGGAGAGACATAGATAGATAGATAGATAGATAGATAGATAGATAGATAGATAGATAGTGGTATTGCTGAGGCCAACTTTTGAAAAGTGAAACGCTCTGTAGGGAAAGGTACCATTGATTGGGTTGCATAGAAGCAGACAGAACCAGGGCAGAGATTCCTGTATACATGATTTATTGAGACAGTGTTCTTGAGAGAAAGTTATAAGAGTGAAAGATGCTAAGAGAAAGATACAGGGAAGAAGTTCACAAGGATGTGGTTTCTTCTGGACTCACCTGAGCACACAGGGAGCTAAGGAGTGCTCATTGCTCCACAGAATCTGACCCTCACCCTCACCCTGATGCTGGGGGGGTGGGCATTTTATATACATATATGCCAGTCTGCAGCCTGCCCTGGGGAGTTGGACATAACTCCTAAGTACCTCTGTGGTTCAGTAGCTCCAATTGCTTAAGAGCATCCCTAAGAGAAGGTTGCAGGTATGAGCCATGAGCAGAAGCAGTGAGGTGGGCACACTGACCTAGTAAAGGGATCCTAGGGGATCTAAATGTGTCCCCAGCACCATCTGCCTTCAAAGGGTTAAAGGAAATTAACCTCCCTTTATCCCCCAACCTTAAGAGGAGCTAGGAGAGTAACATGAGGCCATTTAGTAGCTCAGATGCCTGGCTTAGGTGGGAGATATGAGAGAAAAGAAGGCCTCCTCTTTTAGCAAAATTGAAGGCAGCAGCGAGTAGGTGGGAGCAGGGATTGGTTTGAAAGTTCCCTTCTCTGTCCAGCATGCCCAAAGGCTGAGGAGTGAAAAGGAGGAAAGCGTGGAAGCAGCAGACGGAGGAGGCAGCCAGTGCAGCTGGGACATTGGTTACATTGAGCAAACAAGTAAATTGAGCAACGATGGAACCATATTGAGGATAATGAGACCAGAATTCCCATTATTGGAGAAGGGAACTGCAACATAGAAGCGAAGAAGGTTAGAAAAACCCCTAAGATAACTAACTGAAATGGAAAGTATCAGTATGAACTCATTGTTTTTAAATAAATATACACAGATAGATATAGATATGGTGAGTGTGTGAAGAGAGAGGGAGAGAAGTAAGACAGAAATAGATGATAGATAGATAAATAGATAGACAGACAAACAGATAATCTCTTAGCTGTGTCCACCGAGAGGGCCCAGCAGCAGTGACACCCCAGAAGCAATGAGTACACTGAGCACAGAGATCTTGGTTTCTAAATACCATCTTCTGCCAATGGGAACCAGGGCTTCCTGGAAAGGTGAGGACAGACTCCAAGGCTGGGGTAAGGGAAGATGAGCTGGACATCTTGTGCTAGAAAATAGGGAGGACCTTGAGGAATGATGGAGATGTGCCAAAAAGACAATAGGAATCAGCTTGAAGGGCTCCCACTGGCCAGATCTGGGACAGTCTGCACATCAAAATAATAACAGGCTGCAGGCTGGGCATGGTGGCTCACACCTATAATTCCAGCACTTTGGGAGGCTGAGGCAGGCAAATCACTTGAGGTCAGGAGTTTGAGACCAGCCTGGACAACATGGTGAAACCCCATCTCTACCAAAAATAATAATAAAAAAAAATTAGCCAGGCATGGTGGCAGGCACCTGTAATCTCAGTTACTCAGGAGGCTGAGGTGGGAGAATTGCTTGAACCCAGGAGGTGGAGGTTTCAGTGAGCCAAGACTGTGCCACTGCACTCCAGCCTGGGTGACAGAGTAAGATCCTGTCTCAAAATAACAATAATGATAATAATGATACTAACAATAATGATAATAATAACAGGTTGCAACTCATGAAATAAAATTGGAATCCACCAGTCCTTACTGATTAGATAGATAAGACAGATAAAGGAGAGGAGGAAAGCTCTTCTGAGCATCAAAATAATAACAAGCTACAACCCACTGCGTAAATAGGACTCCACAAGTCCATACTGATTGAATGGATAGACAGATAAGATAAAAGGAAGGAAAAGCTCTTTCTTACAGTAGAATGTCAACTAATAAATGTAGAAGGAATGACAGAAATAAAAAATACCATTTGTGGGGCTGGGTGCAGTGGCTCATGCCTGTAATCCTAGTGCTTTGGGAAGTCAAGGCAGGAGGATTGCTTGAGCCCAGGAGTTTGAGACCAGCCTGAACAACATAATGAGACCTCATCTCTAAAATAATTTTTTAAAAAAATTAGCTTGGCATGGTGCTGTGTGCCTATAGTCCCAGTGCTATAGTCTTGGAGACTGAGATAAGGATGGATTGAGCCGGGAAGGTTGAGGCTGCAGTGAGCCATGATGGCATCACAGCACTCAAGCCTGGGAATAGGGTGAGACCCTGTCTCAAAAACAAAACAAACAAAAACAACCATGTGTTACCATCGCAGTGGAAGATGATGTAGATAGAGATAGTCAATGGCTAAAGCTGGTAGGTAGAGATTCTATGGGGAGGATATTGGCATAATCTCTGAATATTTCCTCACAAAGGAGAAATATTCTTCATCACGAATGGAAAGTTATAACTTAGGGTGGAGGAATCTGTCAGACCAGATTACCAAGCCAGTCATCTCCATCACCAGCTTGATCAGGTGATGAAGATTAATGTCACCGGTGATGGAACAGGTTGACACTGTGTGCCCTGGTGTGCTGAGAAGAGCTCAGGTCGAGGTGTTCCTGCCAAGAAGACATTTTCCCCTGGACTTACTGGGTTATGGGTAGGGCTCAATGGCAGCAGTTATGAAATTTGAAAATTACTTGGGGAGTTAAAAATGCAGGTGGGCTGGGCATGGTGCCTCACATCTGTATTCCCAGTGCTTTTGGAGGCCGAGGTGGGAGGATCGCTTGAGGCCAGGAGTTTGAGACCAGCCTGGGTAACATACGTCTCTACAAATAATAATAATAGCCGGGAGTGGTGGTGTATACCTGTAGTCTTAGCTACTCTGGAGGCTGAGGCAGGAGGGTCACTTGAGCCCAGGAGTTCAAGGTTGTGCGGTGACCTATGATTGCACTTCAGCCTGGGTGACAGAGTGAGGCACAGACTCTAAATAAATAAATACAACAAAATAAAAATGCAGATGCCAGGGCCTCATCCCTGGGTGTCTGTTTCTGGGTCTAGGGAGGGAGGGAGCTAGAGATCTATGTATTTAACCATCATCATCCCAGGAAATTCTGATGTAAGTGGTCCACTGACCACTCTTGGAGGAATGTCCGCAGGAAATTCAGAAAAACCATAGCCATTTTCCCACCCAGTTCTGATCTTAACTCCCTTTCTGTCTCTTTCACATTCCCAGGGTGACGCTCTATGCCGAGTTCCTTCCCATGAAAGCCAGAGCTAAATGTATTTTGCTGATTGAGGTAAGGAGGAGAGTGGCCTGGGTCTCCAGAGAGTGTGGACTCTGGCAGGGGGTTGGTTCTCAGATGTCTTTGGCCATAGGTCAAGTGAAAGGGGGTTTAAGAAAAAAAAATTACAGATTCAATATGCAAAAATGTAAAGGGATCAGTTTCATCAATTTTCACATGCCCATTTTGCAATATGGGTAAATTCTTCAATTGACAAGAACATTCAAGCTATCATCCCTCAAAAAAAAAAATGGCGGGAAGAGTATGGAAGAGTATGTTTTTCTTGAACTGGAAAGAGCTTGAATTTGAGAGTTGGTGTTGAGTAGTGTGGCATGAGTAGACCAAACTCCTGCCCCTACACCCACATCATCACCCTCCACCTGTGTTTTTGGTCCATGGACATTCTTGACCATTTCTGTGGCATATAGGCTGCCTTAGAACTCTCAAGGTCCAACTAATTCCTCTCAAGTTTTTCTTCCAGGGTCTCGTGACCCATTTCCAACCTTCCAACCATGATCTGAAAGATGTCAGAGCAAATACAATGTCCATGACCCCCCACCTCATGCAGCTGCCTGACAGCCCCCTCCACACAGTGGCAGAATGGTTTATTTGCACCTGCTGGACATTGATCCCAATAGTGATGACTGTGAACCCACTCTGGTGTCCCCAATCACTGTAAGCACACTGACAATATTAATCACATTGCCTCCACAGCCCAACATCCTGACAACATCTGCTCCTTACCAATT
The DNA here is from genome assembly GCA_963574635.1 of Cheracebus regulus. Lineage (NCBI taxonomy): Eukaryota > Metazoa > Chordata > Mammalia > Primates > Pitheciidae > Cheracebus > Cheracebus regulus. Next base: position 23,663 of record CAUYQU010007036.1, on the reverse strand, counting down.
AGGGTCATGCTTCAGTGATCTACACTCATGTGGATGAATCAGTTGTTTAAATATTGAAATGCATCTGGGACTTTGAGGGGCCAAGAGAGGAGGATCATTTGAGGTCAGGAGTTTGGGGCTGCGGTAAGCTGTGATCACACCATTGCACTCCAGCCTGAGTGGCAGAGCAGACCCTATCTATTAAAAAACAACAACAACAACAAAAAGAAGGCTAGGTGTGGTGGCTCATGCCTGTAATTTCAGCACTTTGGGAGGCCGAGGCGGGTGGACCACCTGAGGTCAGGAGTTCACGACCAGCCTGGCCAACTTGGTGATGAAACCCCATCTCTACTAAAAAAATGCAAAAAATTAGCTGGGTGTGATGGTGGGCACCTGTAATCCCAGCTACTCAGGAAGCTGAGGCAGGAGAATTGCTTGAACCTGGGAGGTGGAGATTGCAGTGAGCTAAGATCACACCATTGCACTCCAGACTAGGTGACAGAGTGAGACTCTGTCTCCAGAAGAAAAAAAAAGTGGGCAAGGGGAATGCATCTGGACCAGCTGATCTTGAACTCTGACTGCCCTTCATTGCCTGACACTCTGTCCTCTCTTGGGACCCTCCAGAGCTTCCCATGATTCAGCAACTAAAGAGTTAAATCCTGGCACGGTGCAGATGGTGTGGGCATGTCTAATTGGTGTCCATTCTGATTGGTCAGTGCATTACTTGTTGTTAGACATTTTCCTCTTGGCCCTGATTGTCAGCAGCAGAAATGGACTGTGGTTTATTTAAGTGAAAAGGGACTTCGGAAGGTTTTTAGGGACTCCAGAACAAATGAGGAGACTGGAGGACTGGGTTTTGGAATGGACAGTAGTTGTAGAGTCAGGGTCCCAACAGGAAACAGCTACTGAAATTAGTATCATTGCAGATGGTTTAATAAAGAGACTATTGGCGCAGCGTGGTGGCTCACACCTGTCATCCCAGCACTTTGGGAGGCCAAGGTGGGCAGATTGCTTGAGGTCAGGAGTTTGAGACCATCCTGGCCAACATGGCAAAACCCTCATCTCTACAAAAGATGAACTCCTCAACTCAATTACAGGCGTGGTGGCACACACCTGTAATCTCAGCTACTTAGGAGGCTGAGGCATGAGAATTGCCTAAGTCTGGGAGGCAGAGGTTGCAGCGAGCCAAGACTGCACCACTGAACTCCAGCCTGGGCAACAGAGCGAGACTCCGTCTCAAAACAACAATAACAACAAATAAATAAATCAAGGGACTATTTATAAAATCCCCACAAGGGTGTTACCACCTCAGGCCAGAAGGAGTAAAGAGAGGGATTAATGAGCTGCCCAGAGAGTTGTATGATGAAGGCTGCAGGACAGGAGCTAGGACCTTCAGCTGAGGGATGCAACCAGCCAGGACCACTCTGCAGGGAGGGAGCCAGGGGAATAAGTGCTTCAGTGTCTTTCTCCTCCCTCCCTCCCATCTCCTGCAGGACTCCACATTGGCTGCACCCAATGGGAAGCACTAGGACAGGGAGCATGTTGATGGAATCCACACAAAAATGGAAAAGGATGGAGAATGACTTGGACAGGCAAACAGAAGATGTTCAGCCCCATCAAGAAGGGGCAATTCTCATTAGGAGTTCTGGGGCACCATTGGGCAAGGGAGATGGATGTCAGTGAGCAAAGTCAGTGTGTCCATTTTGTACAGCCATGTTCATAGCTGCGTTATTCACAATAGCTAAGACATGGAAGCAACCCAAGTGTCCATCAGCACACTCATGGACAAACAAGCTGTGGTCTACACATTCAATGGAATATTATTCAGCCTCGAAAAGAAAGGACATTGTGACACATGCTACATTGCAGCTGAATCTTGAGGACATTATGCTCAGGGAAATAAGCCAGTCACACAAAAAAAACAAATATTGTATGATTCCACTTATACAAGGTACCTAGAGTAATCAAATTCATAGAGACAAAAAGTAGAATTGTGGTTGCCAAGGGCGGGGGGTAGAGGGGAATGGAGAGTTATTGTTTAATGGGTACAGACTTTCTGACTGGGCACAGTGGCTCACCCCTGTAATCCCAGCAATTTGGGAGGCCGAGACAGGTAGATCACCTGTGGTCAGGAGTTCGAAACCAGCCTGGCCAACAAGGTAAAACACTGTCTCTACCAAAAATACAAAAATTAGCTGAATGTGATTGGGGGCACCTGTAATTCCAACTACTTGGAAGGCTGAGGCAGCAAAATCGCTTGATCCCGTGAGGCAGAGGTTGCAGTGAGCTGAGATCATGCCACTGCATTTCAGCCTGGGGGACAGAGCAAGACTCTGTCTAAAAAAAAAAAAATGAGTACACACTTTCATGTTTGCAAGCTGAGTTCTGGTGAAGGGGAGTGGTGATGTTTGCACAATATTACAAATGTATTTAATACCACTGAACTGTACACTTAAAATGGTTAAGATGGTAAATTTTGTTATGTGTATTTTACCATAATAAAAAATTTGAGGCCGGGTGCAGTGGCTTATGCCTGTAATCCCAGTGCTTGGGGAGGCCCAGGAGGGCAAATCACTTGAGCCCAGGAGTTCAAGACCAGCCTGGGAAGTGTAGTGAAACTCCACCTCTACTAAAGACACGAAATATTAGCCGGGCATGGTGGCATGTGCCTGTAGTTCCAGCTACTCAGGAGGCTGAAGTGGGAGGATTACTTGAGCCTGGGAGGTCGAGACTGCAGTTAGCCATGATTTGAACACTGTACTTCAGCCTGGGTGACAGAACAAGACCCTGTTAAAAAGAAAAGAAAAGACCCAATGTGTTGACTATGAATTTGACATTGCATAATATTGACCATATTGATCTCCTTAACCAGAGCTGCCACATTGCCCCACTCCAACGGGTGCCATACAAATATACTGTATAGATGGCACCCTTGTGAGCTTAGCAACGTGGCAGCCCTGGCCCAACCCTATAGATCACAGGGAAAGGGTGGCTATTCTAACCTTGCTGACTCCAGTGACCCCTTACCCATAGAAAGACCCTGGTCCACAGTGCCCCATAATTCCTCACTGTGTGGACCATGCTACCCCCGCTGCTGACTCTGATTCTCCTGTGCCAGGTATTCTGGGCCATCGGGACAGTGTTCGAGGTCGCCCTGGCTGTGTTCGTGATGCCCAGCCTGGGCTGGCGTTGGCTGCTCATTCTCTCGGCTGTCCCGCTTCTCCTCTTTGCCGTGCTGTGTTTCGTAGGTATCCTTTAAAAGATCTCAGCTTTTGCTACCTGACACCTTACTGTCCACTCTATTTTTGTGGGGAGGGGATGGAGATGGATACCAAAGCCACCTTTTAAGATTATTATTTTTTTTCATCAGGAAATGAGACAAGGGAGCTATGGCCTGGGATAGCCCCAGTATGGAGTGTTAGATTTCCTCCACACAGACACTTCTGGGATATTTCCTAGGGAGATAACTGGGGATGGGAGGATACATTGGCCCCATCATTGCAAAATCTACACTTAAAGTGATTATATTGCCCTAGGTGAGAATCTTAAGTTGCAAGTGATAGAAATCCCATTCAAACTGACTCGAGTAAAAGAGAGGGATAAATACATTTCAGAGGATTCAAGCTAACTTCAGGCATGGCTGGCTCCAGGAGTTTAATGATCTCTTCATCTTAGCTCTGCATAAACCACACCCTCTACTGAGATCTTGCCACATACTCATCATTTCTCGGGCACGTGGATGAAACACTTTACAGCCCGTAAGCACTAAAATAAGCCTAGAGATGGCTAGTTATCATGTATGATAAATATCACAAAAATTCCTGGTAATGACAATAAGTGTTAATAATTATTAAGCTTAACTGTGTAGCAGGATCTGTGCTCCATGCATGATCATATTTATTCCTCCCACTAATCACAAGACTATAATGAACCCCTATATGAGGCAGGATGATACAAGCTGCTGAAACAAATAAAGCCCACATGTTCAGCAACATAGCATGAGAGGAGCTTATCTCTCACTAACACAATAGTTCAAAATGACTTTTCTGATTGGCAAGTGGAATTCTGGGCCCAGGTTTTGTTCAGGTGGTGGCTCTGCCATCCTCTAGGGCTTTGAAGTCTTCTACAGTCAGACAACAGACTTGCAAAAGGCAAGTGGTGACTGCACATTCACTTCTTAAATGCTTTGGCCAGGAATAGTCTGCTCATACGCCATTGGTGAACACAAGTCACATGGTCTCACCTAGCTGCAAGGGGAGCTGGGAAATGTAGTCCTTGCCTGGGCAGCCACATCTGAAGACAACTTTGCACTATGAAAAAGGAATGGACCTACAGCAAATAGAAGAAAGAACTCTGAACCAGATCTTCTAACTTCTAGTCTCATGTTTTCTCCAGTTTACCTGCTGTTTCAAATAGCTGTTGCTCCATTTTTACAGAAATGTATTTATCTAGTCATTTGTGGTTGGGACTTCCATAGGCCTAAAAACCTTTCTGATTTCTTTCTCTTGAACTGAGTTTGCAAGATGCTGCTGAATGCAGGTGAGGTAAAATTCCTTAAGGGATGGGGGTGAGAATTCTGATGGCGATCTTCATTTAATTCAGCCTTCACCTGGAATTCTGAAAGCAGCCCCAGGTAATAGTAATAGTAACCATGACGATAATAATAACTGCATTAACCCCGACCAGGCACTGCGCTAAGCACCTTGCCTGGGTGATCCTGTTTAATCCTCTCAAGAGCCCTAAGAGCTAGGATCTCTTGTCATTCACATTTTGTGGATAAGGAAATGAAAGCACAGAGACGTCAAGTAATTATACAGGGTCACACAACCAACATAATAACAGCTGGGCCAAGATTCGAAGTCAGGTCTCCAGAGCCCCCACCTTATAGACCCCACACATAAATAAGAGTGTGTGGCTAGAAGTAAGTGTTCTGTTCCACCCTAACCAGCCACGCCTGGGTCTCCTGTCTCCCCCACCCCAGTGGCTGCCCGAAAGTGCAAGGTATGACGTGCTATCAGGGAACCAGGAAAAGGCAATCGCGACCTTAAAGAGGATAGCGACGGAAAACGGAGCTCCCATGCCGCTGGGGAAACTCATTATCTCCAGACAGGTCAGTGCCTGGACCAATGGACTCTGCAACGTGCGTATCGGTGTGCATGCAGGGGAGCGTGTGCACATAGAATAGGGCATGCAAGTGTGGATACATGTGGGTGTGTGTACCCAGGGGTGTGTGTGTGTGTGTGTGTGTGTGTGTGTGTGTGTGTGCGTGGAGCAGATGAGGGCCCAGTAGGCAGGACCTGCAAGGGTAATTTGGCTACTCCAATATGTATCATCACTGCCAAATTCTAAAAATGCTACCTGGAGGATTTCGCCAGTGACTAGAGAAATGTAACGTCTGCTAATGGGTCCTGTAACTACTCCTGCTTCAGTTTCGCCTTTCAGCACAGATGAAGTCTGACTAGCAAATGAGATTGATTGGCAAAAGCTGTGCAATAAAACCACATTAGGAAGGCATGTGCTTAGATAGCAGGGATCAAACCGCACCTGATGTAGATGTTCTTAATGGATGGTGCCTCACTCCACCAGTAACACCATCAGGAAATCCACCACAGTGAAAGTTAATGAGCACCTACTGTATGTAGGCACTAGCATTGCACACGTTAGGAGAAAAGATTTGGATTTAAGGCTGTAGTTCCTGCTCTCAAGAGCCATCCAAGCAGATTGGAGAAACGTAACAAGTACCCTTAAGCAGACATCAGATCCTATAAAGAAATTACCTTTTAAAATAAAGTTCTATTTCTGATTGTTTTTATATTATGCAATGAATAATTAAATGGCATTTCAGCAGATTGGAAGGAGGTGTTTGGTCTGACAACACAGAAGCCAGGGGATCTGCCCCAAATCTCTAGGGGCAGAGCAGGAGGGATTCTGCAAGACATGCAGACGCCCATTTGGTTGCCTCTGGGGAAAGACCCCTCCCATGGATGAAGGAAAGCCAGGCTGGTCTCGAACTCCTGGCTTCAAGTGATCCACCTGCCCTGGCCTCCCAAAGTGCTGGAACTGCAGGCATGAACCACCGCACCTGGCCATAGCATATATTTTTTAAAGAACGTTGTAAAGCAAAGATTTGTAAAATTTTTAAATTATGTAAAATTGGCCAGTAGGTCATTTAGCTCATCCATCTTTTGGTAAATTGGCGTTTGGTGAATTAGTTTCTCAGCACATTCATTGTTGCCACCTAGACCTAGAACTGGGAAGGGCGCCTGTGTACAAGTGAAATGGCTGGACATGCTTTGGACTGGTTTTCTGCTCCCTGGGTCCGTGAGTCTGTGCTGAGGTCTGAGGGGCCAGGACAGAGGGATCTGCTTCCCAACTCCAGGTTTCCAGGTTGGAGGGCGTGAGATCCATCCTGTGGGAATCATGCCCCTGGACATGGCTGGGTTCTGGCTGAAGAGATTTGGAGGCTGTGTCCTGTAGATTGAGTTCTGGATTCTCAGAGCTCCAGTGTTCTACCTACCAGAAACCTCCCTCCCACCAGTGTGTGCACTAGTCTCAGGCCACCAGCAGGTCTCCCATGCATCTGTAGGGGAGAGAATAAACACCATGTCTTTGTTTTGAAACAGGAAGACCGAGGCAAAATGAGGGACCTTTTCACGCCCCATATTAGATGGACAACTTTGCTGCTGTGGTTTATATGGTAAGAGCTGTTCGTTGACCACTTTGACCCCCTTCTACTCCCTGTGTCCTGTTTTGGGTTTTGTTTTAATGCAATGCACAGAGAACACTTTGATTTATAGCAATGTTTGCAAATTTCAGTAGTTTGAACATCATCCTCCTGATTTCTGCCATATCCAGGTTATCATCTGTATGTACTATTATTTCCTTAATCTTTTTCTTTAACTTGACTGCTTTTACTCAAGCATCTTTTAAAAGGCAACTTTGTAACTCTACTTTATTGTATTTTTTTAATTTTTGAGACAGAGTCACCTCCCTCCACTGCTCAGGCTGGAGTGCAGTGGCACTATCCTAGCTTACTGCAGCCTTGAACTCCTCAACTCAAGTAATCCTCCCTCCTCAGCCTCCCTGAATTCTGGGATTACAGGTGTAAGCCACTGAACCAGGCCAATAACTCTACTTTAAAGGAAAACACTTTAATTGCAGGTCATAGATAGAAGGCACTTTTAAAGAGAAATACCAGAAAAAGTAACCAGATGGATGGTTTGCAGAGGCAATGAGCCTCTGTATTTAAGAGATAAAAGGGCTGGCTGGACGTGGTGGCTCCTGCCCAGAATCCCAACACTTTGGTAAGGCCGAGGTGGGAAGATCTCCTGAAGCCAGGAGTTCGAGAACAGCCTGGGCAACATGGTAAAACCCTGTCTCTACACAAAATGTCTAAGTTACCCAGGTGTGGAGGCATGTACCTGTGGTCCCAGCTACTCAGGAGGCTCTGGTGAGAGGATCACTTGAGCCCAGGAGGTCGAGGCTGCAGTGAGCTGTGATCATGCCACTGTACTCCAGCCTAGGTGACAGAATGAGACCCTGTTTCAAAACAAAAACAAAAAAGAAATGGGAGAGGGGAGGTGTTAAGGATTCCTTAGCATGTAAGTGACACTGGGATATAATTTAAAAGGATTGAAAGAATTGAAAGTAAACTTAAAAGGGAATTTTCCTTTCATAATGTGATTGAATATTTCTGCTATGTGGCCCCGTGTGGTGGCTCACACCTGTAATCTCAGCCCTTTGGGAGGCTGAGGCAGGTGGATCACCTGAGGTCAGGAGTTTGAGACCAGCCTGGCCAACATAGTGTAACCCCATCTCTACTAAAATAAAAATTAGCTGGGTATGGTGGTGGGCACCTGTAGTGATGAGAACCTCTTGAACCTGGGAGATGGAAGCTGCAGTGAGCCAAGATTGCACCACTGCACTCCAGCCTGAGCGACAGTGAGACTCTGTCTCAAAAATATATATATGTGTGTGTGTGTGCGCGTGTGTGCGTATTTATTTATTCATTTATTTATACTATGTCAGTTTCCTCCCTGAGCCCATATTGCCCCTTGGGCACCACAGGGGTGGCATGTGGCACGTATTTTGGGAACCACTGATTTGGTCAATGTGGGCATTCTTTTAAGTTCCAGTTCTGATCCTGTTGACCTTTTCTTAACAGCCATGGAAGGGAGCTGGAGACAGAAGGTGCAGGCTTGGGGGTGGCATTTGGAGAGTGTAATCACCCTAAACTCCACAATGCATTGGAATTGCAGTTATCCTTCAACTCTCTTTGTACCAATTCATGTACACAGCATTAACAGTGAACAAAATTGGCCTGGCTTAAGGCTTTGTGTTCTTTTTTAACCAGTTCTCCTTTTTCCATTCACCATTTAGCAGAGGTGCTAATTAACAGGGAAGTGACCCCAAGGTGGTCAATTACAGGAAAGAGGAGAAAAAGCTTTGAGAATATACAGAACCAGGGGGTCCGTGTTGAGAACACCCACCTTTGAGCACATGTAATTTGGTTGGGCCAACGCTCCTTGAATACTGAAGCAATTAATTAGAGACTAATTTTAGTGCATTATGGAAGTCACTTAATTTGCTTGCACACATTGTAACCTAAGGAAATGAGTCACTGGCTTTTTTATTATGACTGCGTTTCCGTATAACTATTCTACTGGATGAGAATGTTCTGGTCCTGCAAACTTGAGTATTCTAGATCCTAGGTAAGCTAGGAATTAATAAACAGTGTCATTCTGCTCTGAAATTTGAAAATCACATGTCTAAGTTGACATGCTTGACCCAGAAGCCCTAAAAGATGTTAATGGGACTGTTTTCTTCCAGAGGTTGGTCCCTAAAACCATTTTTTCCCTGTTGCCAGTTGGGTAGACAGCCTTGGAGGTGCCGTGTCTTTGAGATAGTACGATTCTATTACTAGAAAGATGTCCCGATTCAGACCCCAAGAAAGGCTTCTTAGATTTCGTGCAAGAAAGAATTCAAGGCCAGTCCACAGAGTAATGTGAAAGCAAGTTTAGTAAGAAAGTAAAGGAATGAAAGAGTGGCTACTCCATAGGCAGAGAAGCCCCGAGGGCTCCTGGTTGCCCATTTTCATGGTTATTTCTTGATGATATGCTAAACAAGAGGTGGATTATTCATGCCTCCTCTTTTTAGACCATATAGGGGAATGCCTGACGTTGCCATGGCATTTGTAAACTGTCAAGGCGCTGATGGAAGCGTGGCAGTGAGGACGACCAGAGGTCACTCTCATTACCATCTTGGTTTTGGTGGGTTTATAGCTGCCTTTTTATTTATTTATTTATTTTGAGAAGGAGTTTCACTCTTGTTGCCCAAGCCAGAGTGCAATGGCAAGATCTCAGCTCACTGCAACTTCTATCTCCATGTCCAATCGAGTCTCCTGCCTCAGCCTCCCGGGTAGATGGAATTATAGGCATCCACCACCACACCCGGCTAATTTTTGTATTTTTAGTAGAGACAGGGTTTCACCATGTTGGCCAGGCTGGTCTCGAACTCCTGACCTCAGGTGATCCACCCACTTTGGCCTCCCAAAGTGCTGGGATTGCAGTCAGGAGCCACTGTGCCGGGCCTGTAGCTGGCTTCTTTACTACAGCCTGCTTTATCAGCAAGGTCTTCATGATCTGTATCTTGGCCGACCTCCTGTCTTATTCTGTGACAGAATGCCTAACCCTCTGGGAATGCAGCCCTGTAGGTCTCAGTCTTCATTTACCCAGCCCCTATTCAAGATGGAATTGCTCTGGTTCAAACACCTCTGACAGTTCTTGGTCTTTCAAAGGACACAGGAGCACTTCCCTTTGATCATATCATGATGCTTTTTTACCTTCCATCTTCTTGTCCAAGGTCCCTAGTAAAGCCCCCAAAGCCCCAGTGCAGCCCAAAGACTGGTCCCTGCCGCTGTGGACACTGGCCCTTCCCAGTGGGGTAGGGAAAGGGGATTCACGTTCCTCTGATCATTTCTTTACCTTTCTTGCTTTCTCCTGGCAGGTTTTCCAACGCATTCTCTTACTACGGGTTAGTTCTACTCACCACAGAACTCTTCCAGGCAGGAGATGTCTGCAGCAGTGAGTATCTTGGTTGTCTTTGCCCGCTAACTAGTCCCATACCCTCGGTACATACACAGCCATGCACACACTCCCACCCCAGGCTCTGCCCTTAAGGGACTGGGCCTTGTCCTACTTACTTCTTCTGTGGTTTCCAAGACACTCTGTAGAAACCTGGGCAGTCTTGTAGCGATGGAGCTAACCTTAGCGGGGCCACATCTTATGTCAGGGTTTGGGCTCTGAAGTTCGCACCGTTCAAAGATAAACCAAGGCACATTAAAGAAAAACAGATGCAAATTTGAAAAATGTATCTGAGCAGAGAGCGATTCATGAATCAGTAGAAAAGAGCTGAAGAAAACCGAAACAGGGAACGCAAAGCAGATGGGTCATTTCAAAGTGACTTTCCTTATAGGACTAAAACAGCAGCTTTTCTTGGCATGCCAACTCAGGTAAACAAGATCCCTTCACATGGGTTGCTGTGACTCTTCCTTTTAAAAATTATTATTTTATTTGTTATTTTTGATGGAGTCTCACTTGGTTACCCAGGCTGGAGTGCAGTGATGGGATCTCAGCTCACTGCAGCCTCCACCTCCTGGGTTCAAGTGATCCTCCTGCCTCAGCCTCCCAAGTAGCTGGGATTACAGGTGGCACCACCATGCTTGGCTAATTTTTGTATTTTTTTTAGTAGAGGTGGTGTTTGAGACCAGCCACATTGGCCAGGCTGGTCTCAAACTCCTGACCTCAGGTGCTCTGCCTGGCTAGGCTTCCAAAGTGCTGGGCTTACAGGTGTGAGCCACAGCACCTGGCCTATTATTATTTTTGAGAGAGGGTCTCATTCTGTCACCCAGGCTGGAGTGCAGTGGCACAATAATGGCTTACTGCAGCCTCCACCTCCCAGGCTCAAGAGTTCCTCCCACCTCAGTCCCCCAAGTAGTTGGGCCTACAGGCACAAAAAGAAACAGCATGTTAGTTAAAGTTATTTGTTTATTCATAGAAAAGAGGCTGAAAGGTTGCAGGCCAGGTGGCTCACGCCTGTAATTCCAGCACTTTAGGAGGCTGAGGCGGTAGATCACATGAGGCCAGGAGTGTGAGACGAGCCTGGTTGACATGACAAAACCCCATCTACACTCAAAATACAATAATTAGCTGGGTGTGGCGGCGAGCACCTACAATCCCAGCTGCTTGGGGGGCTGAGGCACAAGAATCTCTTGAACTTGGGAGGTAGAGGTTGCAGTGAGTGGAGATTGTACCACTACACTCCAGCCTGGGCTACAGAGCGAGATTCTATTTCAAAAAAAAAAAAAAGAAATATATTTGGGGATAAAATATTTTGATTTCCTTCAGGGTCTGCTATCTGTCAAGTGATACTCTGCTAGAGTCAAGTTGGAAGTTGGTATCTTATTGCCTGGAAGAGTCTGTTTTGTCAGTCTTATGATCTTTGTTTTAATGTTACTGCTGGTCAGTTGCCTAAACTCTGAAAGGGAGAGGGAATAAGAAGGAGGTGTGTCTGAACCCCCTCCCATCATGGCCAGAGTTTGTTTTTCAGGTTTCTTTGGGGTCCCTTGGCCAAGAATGGATCTGTTCAGTAGACTGGGAGCTTAGGATTTCATTTTTGGTTTGCAGTTCAGTTACTCTGAGCTGATTTCAGTTTGCTCACCTAGGACCCCACAACACTGGAGGCGTCTGACTAAAGGCCTCTTGGTTACATTTTTCTAATAGCATTTCTTTTTTTTTTTTTTTTTAACTTTTTTTTTTTTGAGACAGATTCTTGGTTCTGTTACCCAGGCTAGAGAACACTGGTGTGATCATAGCTCACTGCAGCCTTGACTTCCCAGGTCTGATAGCTTTTTAAGGTGAAAATTCAATATAGGTTAAAATTATGGAGTGAGACTCCCAGCACTTTGGGAGGCAGAGGCAGGAGGATCACTTAAGAGCAGAAGTTCAAGAACAGCCTGCACCACATGGCAAGATCCTGTCTTTACAAAAAATTTTAAAAAATATCTGAGCATGGCAGCATGTGCCTATAGTTGGGAGGCTGAGGCAGAAGGATTGCCTGAGCCCAGGAGTTCCAAGCTTCAGTGAGCCATGATTGCACCTCAGCAATCCAGCCTAGGTGACAGCGTGAGACTGTAAAAAAATAAAAATAGGCTGGGCGTGGTGACTCACACCTGTAATCTCAGCACTTTGGGAGACGGAGGCGGGCAGATCACGAGGTCAAGAGATTGAGACCATCCAGGTCAACATGGTGAAACCCTCTCTCTACTAAAAATACAAAAATTAGCTGGGTATGATGGTAGACGCCTATTGTCCTAGCCACTTGGGAGGCTGAGGCAGGAGGATCCCTTGAACCCAGGAGTCGGAGGTTGCAGTGAGCCGAGATCATGCCACTGCACTCCAGCCTGGGTGACAGAGCAAGTCTCCATCTCAAAATAAATAAATAAATGAATACATAAATAAATAAATAAAATGATCATCGCAAATCCCCTAAAGAGCCCTCACAATGCATAGTACTCAGAGCTTTATGGATATGATCCTGTGAATAATTCTAACGTGCACATTAAGTTTGAGGACCAATTGGCTCTCCACCATGGCCACATAACAGAATCACCCAGGAAGCTTTTAAACAGTGCCCAGATCCATTTAATCAGGACTTGAGAGGGCAGGTGGAACTCAAGCATTAGCGAGTTTTAAAAGCTCCCAGGTGATTCTATTGTGCCGCTGGAGGTGGGAACCACGGGACAAAAAGAAGCTAATGCAAAAGAAAAGTCTATATGCTTTTTTATGCCTGTGCTTTTAAGGCATTCTGACTTTTAAGATAACAGTAAATTCTCAGCATTGAATTCAAAGTTGGAGGATAAAAGAATCAAGTTCCTGCTTGTGTTGGGGGGGGGGGGGAGTTCGCCCAATTGTCTTTTTCATGTTAAGGCTCTATTATCATAGTTAATAGTTTTGTTTATTGGTATAAGGATTAAGTGAGGTAGTGGAGTCCCATCTCCCTGCGGGGGTGTGGAGGAGCCTGTTGTGTTCAACGCTCTGCTGATGTACCTCTATTGTAGAGTCAATCACAGGGTATGGTATTGACTGAGCATAGATTGCATCTCCTAAGAGTAGAATGCTTAAGCTAAGCATCCTAAGGCTTAAATTAAGGATACTGGGGAATATGGTAAAACAGGGGTTAGCAACCTTTTTCTGTAAAAGGTCAGGTAGTACATATTTTAGGCTTTGTAGGCCAGTTGTTTGTAGCAGGACAATGGTGGACGGTATGTTGTTAAATTAGGTCCAGCCTAAAGCTGCCTCCTTACATATTTTAAGTTGAGCCTAAAGGTTTTCCATACCTAGTGAACTGAAACCTAACTGGATGTGTGAACAGACTGTAACCTACTCTTGCACCAGCCACTGATTTCAGCCTCTCAAAAGCAGTCAACTGGCCGGGTGTGGTGGCTCACACCTGTAGTTCCAGCACTTTGGGAGCCAAGGTGGGAGGATCACCTTAGATCAGGAGTTCAAGACCAGCCTGGCCAACATGGCGAAACCCCATCTCTACTAAAAATACAAAAATTAGCCAGTCATGGTGGCTCGTGCCTGTAGTCCCAGCTACTCAGGAGGCTAAGCCAGGAGGATCGCTTGAACTGGGGGAGGCAGAGGCTGCAGTGAGCCAAGATGGCACCACTACCTGGCATGTAGCTCTGTGGCCCGCCTGGGCAACAGATTAAGGCTCTGTCTCAAAAAAAAAAAAAAAAAAAGCAGTCAACTGTTCAAACCCAGTCAAATAAGGCAAGCACTGAGCTGTAACCTGTCGGGCTGTTTCTATGCCTCACTTCCGTGTTCTGTCACTTTCCTGTTTCTGTCGGTAAGTCCTTGATCACTTGCAGCACCAGTCCGTCTGAACCTATTCTGGCTTATGGACTGCCTGATTCACAATTTACTCTTGCTCAATTAAACTCGGTTACATTTAATTTGTCCAAGGTTTTTCTTTTAACAGTATAAATGAATGAGCATTGCTTGTGTTTCAATACAACCTTATTAATGCAAATCTGAATTTTGTATCATTTTTATGCCTCATGATTTCTTCTTCTTTTAATTTCTAAAAATCATCTGAAAAAAACATTTTTAGCACATAGGTCAGGCAAAAACGGGCAAGGGACCAGATTTGGCCAGAGTTTGCCAACCCCTGTTGAAAAGCTCTGTCTTATACCTGGGTGGGAAAGTAAAACTATAGAACAAGCCCACAGCTGGAAATTAGGAGACCTGGGTTCCAGCACCAAGTACCTGTGTGACTTTGGGCAAGTCATTTATTTAATATGTATTTTCTGCATGCCAGGTACTGGTCTATGTGTCAGTGTCCAGGAAAGCCAGAGCTGGACAGAAGTGAAAGCAGTGAAGGAAAATTTCATTTAGTAGCAATTGCAATAGGAAAAGAGAGACCTCAGTATAGAACTGGGCTCCTTTCTGTATGCACAAGTATTCAAAGTGGGGATTTATAGCCAGGGAGCAGGGTGGGGGAGTCAGCGGATGGAAAATTACTAAGAGGAAATGCCAAGGATAAGATTATTTCTGGTTAAACTGACTTGATAAAATTATTGCTGGGTCAGGCTCACACCTGTAATCCCAGCACTTTGGAAGGCAAAGGTGGGAGGATTGCTTATACTCAGGGGTTCGAGACCAGCCTGGGCAACATAGTGAGACACTATCTCTACAAAATGTAGAAAAAATTAGCATGCCGGTGGTCCCAGCTGCTCAGGAGGCTGAGGCAGGAGGATCCCCTGGGGCCGGGGAGGTCAACATTGCAGTGAGCTCTGATCACACCACTGCATTCCAGCCTGGGCAACAGAGCATGACCCTGTCTCTAAAAATATAAAAAATAAATAAATAAATAAAAAGATTGCTGCTGAAGGCAAGTACAGGGGAGGAAGCATATCTTTCCTTCTACTCATGCTGGTTTTATGACTGAGGCCCCTATGACGAAAGACAGATTAAGAAGACAAAAGCATATGAACTTATGTAATCTAAGTTTGGTGTAAGTAAGACACAGGAGCCTTCATAAGGAAATGAAGATCTGAGTAAACGGTTAAGCCTGAGTACTTTTGTGCTAGATTTGATGAACAATGGAGAGTCATAGAGAAATATGATAGGACAAAGTGTGTGAGCTAGTGCAGGGAAGGACAGCAAGACTTGTTCAGATTCTTCTCTGTCCCTGTGTCTTTGGAGATAAGTATGCTCTTCTCAGGGTATAGGCAGGGCACCTCTCACCTGAGGGTTTTATGATCTGCTTCAAAATGGTCATAAAATTGCCGGTCACAGTGGCTCATGCCTGTAATCCCAGAACTTTGGGAGGCTGAGGCGGGCAGATTGCTTGAGCTCAGGAGTTTGAGACCAGCCTGGGCAACATGGTGAAACCTTTTCTCTATCAAAACTACAGAAACTTAGCAGGGTTTGGTGGTGTGCATCTGTGGTCTCAGCCACTTAAGAGGCTGAGGTGGGAGGACCGCTTGAGCCCAGGAAGCAGAGGTTGCAGTGAGACGAGAGTGCACCACTGCACTCCAGCCTAGGTGACAGAGTGAGACTCTTGTCTCAAAAAAAAAAAAAGTCAGAAAATCCTTTCTGAGTTTTATGACCTGCTTCAGGGATGAGGGGCAAAGGAAGGTCAGAGGCACCTTCTCCACATGCTGTTTCTCCAATTCTTTTGGCATAAAATAGTCACTATGCCAAGGTGCAGTATTTGGGGATTGGTGTGTCCTGAACCCCATCACAGGCCAGGGTGATATCAAACATGGGGCATGAAGAATTGGATCAAAAATATCAAAGGCATGCATTTGCACTACACTCATTCAGCAGTGTCTTGTCAGAACTAGACGGAGCCCAAAGGTGAGGACGAATTTTAAAAAAAGACTCAGGGAGTCTGACAAAACTTTGATTAAAAAGGGGGGTTTTGGCTGTGTGCGGTGGCTCACGCCTATAATCCCAGCACTTTGGGAGGCCAAGGCAGCCGGACCACTTGAGGTCAGGCATTCGAGACCAGCCTGGCCAAAATAGTGAAACCCCATCTTTACTAAAATATAAAAATTAGCCAGGCATAGTGGCATGTGCCTGTAATCCCAGCTACTCAGGAGGCTGAGGCAGGAGAATTGCTTGAACCCAGGAGGCGGAGGTTGCAGTGAGCCGAGATTGTACCACTGCTCTCCAACCTGGGTGATGGTGTGACAGTCCCTCTCAAAAAAAAAAAAAAGAGAGAGAGAGAGAGTTTTTGTCAGCTGAACATGGTGGCTCACACTTTTAATCCCAGCACTTCGGGAGGCTGAAGTGGGTGGATCACTTGAGCTCAGGGGCTCAAGACCAACCTGGGCAACATGGTGAGACCCCGTCTCTATAAAACATACATAAAGTAGCCTGATGTGGTGATGTGCACCTATGGTCCCAGCTACTCAGGAGGCTGAAGTGGAAAGATCATTTGAGCCTGGAGGGTGGAGTGTTGCAGTGAGTCAAGATTGTGCCACTGCACGCCAACCTGGGCAACAGAGTGAGAGCTTCTCTCAAAAAAAGAAAAGAGAGAGCCTTTAAAATACATCAGTGAATTCTAATCACAAAATACAAATATTTCTCCCCTGTGGGCTTATATTTGGGGTGAAGGGGTGACAATAGCATAATGAGAAATTATATAGTATATTACAAGGTAATAGATGAGTTAAAGGAAAAATTTTAAAGAAAAGATAAAATCATGCCTCTCATACAAATATAAAAGGAATACATGACTAAGGTTTCAATTAACTCATTCATTAATAAATGAATCAATTAAGAATTACTAAAAGTCTGAGTTTGACCTATTTGCAAGCTGACGAGTTAGCCTTTCGCAGTTCCCACAGGTGCTAGCCGAAGACACAACACTCCTGGGTCAGAGACAAAGGACTATATTACTCATAACAATTGCAGTAGCCAGAGTGTCAGCATTTTCCTACACCAGTTCCTCAAGCCCCAAATCCCCCAGGGTAACATGAAGAGGGGCAGGCAATACCTACAAAAGTATTGAGTTATGTAACAAGAGAAGAACTCTGAGCTTAAGGAACCCCGATCTTTTATACTAGACAGTAAGCATTCCTGTCCTTTGCTCTGGAGAGAAATTTTATATCTTCGAAAGCCATAATTAAACTACTCTTTGTACCAAGGGGAGACATTCTCTTTCTTCCAAGCCTGTTTGCTAAACAAATAGCCTTGAAAATATAGTCCAGGGCCAGGCGCGATGGCTCATGCCTGTAATCCCAGCACTTTGGGAGGCTGAGGCGGGCAGATCACCTGAGGTTAGGAGTTGGAGACCAGCCTGGCCAACATGGTGAAACTCCGTCTCTACTAAAAACTACGAAAAGTAGCCGGGCATGGTGGCACATGCCTGTAATCCCAGCTACTTTGGAGGCTGAGCCAGGAGAATTGCTTGAACCTGGGAGGTGGAGGTTGCAGTGAGTCAAGATCACACCATTGCAGCCTGGGTGACACAGCAAGAGTTCGTCTCAAAAAAAAAGAATAGTCCAGAACAAAGGTAGTCAGTGCCTCTACTCAAAACATGCAGAAATGTGAGAGACCTGTGGAGAATTGTCAATTAACACTAATAAGAGGGTACAACTGGTTCAAAGGAGAAGTAAAAGCAAATACACATACGAGCAATCAGAAATGCTGAAATGAATTTACAATTAGAGGCAAAACTGGTCAATATATGTATAGGGAAGTCTATTGCATCACCACCAGACGTTATTTGCATTTCTATGTATTAATACAAGAATCATTTACATTATTTTCACTTTTCTGCAACATAGCTCAAAGACAATGAAAGGTGACAATAACCTATAAAGGTACAACTACAAGACATTTTTGCCCATTTCACACATGCTCACTTCAGCAGCATGTATACTGAAATTAGAACAAGACAGAGAAAATTAGCATGATCCCTGCACAAGGACTGCATGCAAATTCATGAAGCATTCCATATTTTTGTGGATTGAATAAAGAAAATATGGTACCTGTACATCATGAAATACTACGCAGCCATAAAAAGGAACAAAATTATGTCCTTTGCAGCAGCATGGATGCACCTGGAGGCCATTACCCTAAGCAAATTAACACAAGAACAGAAACCCAAATACAGCATGTTCTTACTTGTAAGTGGGGGCTAAACATGGGGTACTCATGGCCAGGCGCAATGGCTCATGCCTGTAATCCCAGAACTTTGGGTGGCTGAGGTGGGCGGATCACCTGAGGTCTGGAGTTTGAGATCAGCCTGACCAACATGGAGAAACCCCATCTCTACTAAAGATGCAAAAAAAAAAAAAAAAAAAACAAAACAAAAAAAAAAAAAAGTAGGCGGGGTGGCACATGCCTATAATCCTAGCTACTTGGGAGGCTGAGGCAGGAGAATCACTGGAACCCAGAAGGCAGAGGCTGCAGTGAGCCGAGATAACACCACTGCACTCCAACCTGGGCAACAAGAGCGAAACTCTGTCTCAAAAAACAAAAAAAAAAAAAGTTGGGTACTCATGAACATAAAGATGGCAACAAGCCCAGGTGTGGTGGCTCACACCTGTAATACCAGCAATGGGGAGGTAGAGGAGGGAGGATTGCTTGAGGCCAGGAGTTCAAGACCAACCTGGGCAATGTGTCAAATCCCCATCTCTACAAAAAAAATATGATAATTAGCTGGGCCTGGTGGTGTGTGCCTGTGGTCCCAGCTACTCAGGAGGCTGAGGTGGGAGGGTTGCTTGAGCCCAGGAGCTCGAGGCTGCAGTGAGCAGTGATTGTACCACTGCACTCCAGCCTGGGTGACAAAATGAGACCCTTTCTCAAAAAAAAAAAAAAAAAAAAAAAAGGAAGGTAGGGCAGAGAAAGGGGCAGTAGGTTGAGTGAAGTTTTCAATAGGGTGGTCAGCTTGGCCTCAAGGAGAATGTGAAATTCAAAGAAAGGCTTGAAGGAAGTGAGGAAATTGATCATGGGGAGGGATAAAGGGCAATCTTGGAAGCGAGAGCAGCCAGTGCAAAGGTCCTGAGGCAGGCACATGCCTTACGTGCCTGAGGAACAGCAAGAAGACTAGTGTGCTGGAGTCGAGTTAGTGGGGCAACAGAGGAAGAAGTAGAAGGTGGGATCAAGGATGTGTTGAGTGCCAGATAATAGAGGATCTTGAAGATTTTTGGAGGACTTTGGCTTTTACTCTGTGTATCATGGGAGGTCACTGCAGAGTTTTAAGCAGAGGAATTGACTGAGGTTAAAAAAGGATCCCTTTGACTGAAGTGTTGGAAAGAGACCACGGCTGGGTGAGGAGGTCAGTGGGAAAAGTGGCAGCAGTATTACTGCTCACCCGGCACAGTAAAGTCAAACATCTACACTGAAGTTTGCAGTGGGAGAAAGGAGAGTGTTTATTTGCAAGGTGCCAAGCAAGGAGAATCAGGCAGTTCATGCTGAAGATCTGACCTCCTGGGTGACTTTCAAGCAAGGGTTTTTACAGGCGGGGTACATTTCAGGAAAGTAGAAGTTACAGGCAAAATCATAGGTCAATCCATGGAAGCTGTACGTTGGTTTGACCCCCAAAATTGGTATATCTTGAAGAGCAGGGGGACTTACAGGTGGCTTTAGGGATTCTTTGGTTAAGAAAGTGAGGCTTTTTCAAAAACTTGAGGTCAGCAGGAAGGAATGTGAGCGTGACTCTCTCTAGGTCCTTCAGGAAAAGATTTATAATCAAAGGCAGTGGTCAGAGTTGGGTCCTCAGTTCTCCTGTATCTGAGGTCTACTCAATGGTGGTCAGCATTTTCCACCTGGTGGGGGTCTGGGTTTCTGAAACCAACTGAGAGACGTATGCTAAGATGTCATCTTTGGTTTCCATAAGGAAACAAACATCTCGTGGCTCTAAACCTCCTTGGGTGGCTATTATTATAAGGTATTATTACCTTCCTGTTTTTTAAGTTCTTCAGTTACTTCTCAAGGCTAGCCAGGTGCCTGAAATTTCCCTTGAAGGGATTCAAGATTTTCCTTTATTTCCACGTTTCGTGGAGTGGGCAGAAGCCTCCTGAGACGGGGTTCCTGCTCTGTCTCAGCAGTGATGAGATGTGGCCAATCCTAGTCTAACATATTGTGAAGGTTGAACAGATAGGATTTGCTGATGGGTTGGCCATAGGGTACAGTAAAAGAGAAGAGTCAAGGAAGCCTCTGGGGCTTTCTGCCTGAGCAACTAGAAGGATGGAGAAGCCACAACTGAAATAGGGAAGGTGTAGGTGGAGCACCTTTGGGGGACACTCACCCTCTCTGAGTCTCACCTGTTAAGTGGCTGATTCAGATAGGGTGTGTGAGTCCGTTTGGACTGCTATAACAAAATACCTTAGACAGGGTAACTTAGAAACAAGAGAAATTTATTTCTGTCAGTCCTGGGGACTGGGAAGTCCAAGATCAAGGTGCCGGTGGATTCAGTGTCTGGTGAGAACTCTCTGCATTATAGACAGCATCTTCTTGTGGTACCCTTATGTGATAAAAGGGGCAAACACTGCATCCTCAGGTAGCAGAAGGGCTGGGGAGCTCCCTTCGACCTCTTTAATGAAGACACTAATCCCATTCATGACGCATGAGCCTTCATGACTTAACCACTTCCCAAAGTCCCATCTCTTAATACCAACACAATGGAGGTTAAGTTTCAACATTAATTTTGGAGAGACACATTTCAGACTACTGCACCTCTATCTTTAAGATAGTCCCATAATTTGAGAGTAACGCAAGGTCAGAAAGTGAGCAATATAGCATTCATCCTTTTCTATTAACTCTGTCTGGCCCAGGGATGAGATCTTGTTTCCATCACCTCTTTGGCCATTGAATTCCACTCCAATTCACTTCCAATAAAAAAGTTAGGAGGGGATGGTGAGGGACAGGAACAGATGATAAGCATGTATTAGTTTTCTGTTGCTGCATAACAGCATTGCCACGAACTCCTGACCTGCAGAAACTATGAGATTATAAATGTGGGTTGTTTCTTAGTGGCCTGAGACAGCACACACTTATCATTTCATAGCTTCTGTAGGTCAAGGGTCCGGATACAACTTAGCAGGGTCCTTTGCCAGGCTGCAGTCAAGGCATCAGCCAGGACTGAAAGACTGGGTTCTCATCTGGAAGCCCAATTGTGGAAGGACCCACCACCCCACCTATGTGGGTTGTGGGGAGCATTCAGTTCCTTGTGGTTGTAGGACTGTGGTTGTAGGACTGAGAGCTTCAGATTCTTGCTGGCTGTCAGCCGAGGCTGCCCTCAGCAACTAGAGGCTGCCCCCAGCTCCTTGCCACCACATAGGCCACCCACATGGCCACTTGCTCCTTCACAGTCATCAAGGGAGAGCATAAGAGACAGTCCTGAATGATGGGCATTTCAGTCCTGTGTAATGCAATCACATACATCCTGTCACCTTTGCTGTACTCTGTTGGCTAGAAGCAAGTCACAGGCCCCGCCTACACACTCAAGGGGAGGGGGTTACACAAGACCAGGAAGTGGGGATGGGGGGCCACCCTAGAGTCTGTCTGCCGCTAAAGTGCCTACTACATGCCAATTCTGGGCTAAGCACATTCGTATGCACAGCCCACTTTCATTCTCTCAATCCGCTTGCATGGTGCTTTTATTCGCCCCAGTTTTATGAGGAAATTCACACTTAGAGAGATGAAGCTGGAACACTACTGCTTGGTATTCAAACCTGAGTCTGTCTGTCTCTGAGTCTGGGCTCTTCCTATGGCATCTAAACGGAATCATCCCAGAGAAGGAGGTATGGGGAGCAGGAAGGTGTGACTTGAGACTCTGTATATGACTCTCCCTGTCCTTCTCTCTCCCAATCCCAGTCTCTAGTCGGAAGAAGGCAGTAGAAGCAAAATGCAGCCTGGCCTGTGAGTACCTGAGCGAGGAGGATTACATGGACTTGCTGTGGACCACCCTCTCTGAGTTCCCAGGTGAGGGACCTGTGCAAGGTGAAGCTGGGGCAGGCAAGCCTGAGAATATGGCAATTGTTCAGCCGGTGGCTCCGTCTGCCCCACCTGGAAGCAAATCCCATTTCTAGTCAGCCAGGGACTTTGTTTTTCAATCCTTAACTATAAGTTGTCAAGAACTGTGAAGAGACTGAGATTTTACCCTACTTAAAGGCTGTGAAATTAAGCTGCCCAATTTCATGCATGCTGTCAGAAGACATGAGACTGCTGGGTCAGAGACGAAAGAGTATTATAGCAAGCAGCTTGTGTAGTACCTTGGTGACTGTTTCCCTTGCCCCCAAGTCCCACAGGGATGATGAGGGAGGACCCAGGTAGAGGCTACCTACACATGCGTTGGATTTGCAACACAGCTGGGGAACCCCAAGCTTAGGGAGCCCAAATATGATTTTTATAATGATCTGCTAGAAACCTCCCCAAGGGAGACATCATGTGTATTACAATGGACAATAAGCAAACCTGCCCTTTGCTCCAGAGGGAAACAGTATCTCTATCTTCCAAGGCTGTTTGCTATACAAACTACTCTGACGTGGTAGCCTGGACCCAAAGGGCAGCTGGTTCCTCGCTCATAAGATATATAGAAATATGACAGACCCATGGAGAATCGTCCTCCAACACCAGGCACACTGGAAAGGAACAGTAGAGTGTCAAAAATCTAAACTTACACACGATGCAAAGGTGATGTATCTTTTTTCTTTTAAGAGGAATAATTATTACAACTACAATAATATCTAGTACTTATTGAGCACCTATTGTATGCCAAGGACTGTGTTAAATGTCTTACAGATGTGATCTCATTTAATCTTGCGAAGTCGTATAGTTATTCCCATTTTACAACTGAAGAAACTGAGGCTCAGAGTGGTGACATAATTTGCCCAGTGTAGCAGAAACTGTTCCCGCAACATACAGCTGCCAGGATTCTGGGCCTGAAGACTATCTCAGAAGGAATGAGAAGTCTCTGTATCTAAAAGCAAGCAAAGTAGAAGGACATGCCAGGGAGTTAGTGCCTGGGAGCAGCCTTTAGACCATAACTGTGGGATTTGGTGGACAAATACCCCAGTGCCCTTGCCCATCAGCATGAAGACTCCAAGGTCCATGCTCTATGCTGACTTTTGAGTCCCCCAGTGAATTCAGCAGCAGTCGCCCACAGTGCTGACTTGCTCGATACCCCCCTTTTGACAGCTGCTTTCCTTTCCCAAATTTACCTCCCCACTCTCCTGCTGGTCCTTCCTTAGATTACCTCCCAAGCTGATGCCTGATACCTACATCCTTGTCCCAGGGCTTGCTTCTGGGAAAACCCAACTACGATACTGAGTATCCCACAGCAGGCAGGGCTAAGAGCTGTGCTCTCACCCCAGAATCCAGAGTCTTCAGTCTGATACTGCACTGCCTATCTTTCCTCTAAAACCCTTTCCCCACGTATCTCAGTAGGTAAGAACGAAGGCTCAGAAGTTAAACTCAGTATTTCCAGTCTCCATTTCTGTGACTTTAAGAAAGTCACGATATTTCACTCTCTGGGATCCCCTCCCACAACAGCGTGGGAGCTCTCTCTACTTCTCTCTCTGCCTAATAAATCGCTCTCTGCAAAAAGAAAGAAAGAAAGAAAGAAAGAAAGAAAGAAAGAAAGAAAGAAAGAAAGAAAGA